>JAAAKE020136503.1:0-13850 GCA_010014785.2 Anisolabis maritima
ATCACTTCCTAACACAAAACTCTTGAAAATGGCTCCAAAAGGAGAGCAGAAACGTCGAGTTAATCTCAACAATCAACACGGGCCAACATTATTCCACATACAACCCACCGCGGAAACCTTCCAGAACATATATTGGCAAGAACTTAGACTGCGCATCTCATCTTTCGGTTAAGGTGTTTCCTGCGTGAAAATCTCTTTAAAAAAAATGGAAATGCGCTAAATAGATAGCTTAATATATAAATATTTTTATACCGGTACCCAAATTTCTCATCTTCTCTTTGTAATGGTATGAAGTAGTGAGAACTTTATCTTAAAAAAAAAATAAATAAATAAAAATCATGTACTCTAATATAATTTATAATAATATATAAAATATATATATATATATATATATCCATATATAATAATATAATTTTAGTGCTTATATTCCACGAGTGAATATTCTGATTTTTTTTATTTTTATATTAATTTTACGAGTACTTATTTATTTATTTATTTTTTTTTTTTTGTTACTTGTAATTGATCAAATGTATTTTTAAATATTATTTTTATTGTAAAATTTATTTTATTTTATGGAGAGAGAATAGGGGGTTAGTAGTGGAGAGCAAAAAAAAAAAAAAAATGAGGTAAGAGAAGCCTATGCCGTTACTATTTCGACCTAATTAGAAAAATCATTTGCATTCTTTGCCTATTCAACTTAAATAAACATGTTGTTCTACAGTTCATATTTACTAACATGAACTTATTTGCATAGTTTACATTTACAGCTTATTCCTATTTTTGGATTAAATCTAGATGCATGTCTAGTTTGCCCTGCCTGGGCGTTACATGCTTGAGCATTAAAATGTAATAAATACAAATCTTTTTTTTTTTTTTAATCTATTCTTTTTCTTTTTCGACTCCGTTTATATTTAAATCAATTGGTAGCCAAAATAAATTGCATCGCTTAAGAGAGGAAGCAAACTTGACTGATCTTTGGAACGTGAACGAGACTTGTACCTCTACCAAGGGACAGGAATTAATCTCGAAAAATAAAATCAAGTTGCTATATTCATTATACGTTTATTAAAGAACTTTTCATGAGATTTTTTTTTAATTTAAACTCCTCATCTAGATCAAAAGAGATCTTTTTAAAAATTTCTATCTCGGCCTAATTTGAATTTACTAACTGCCCGATGATATGTTTAATAGAGAGGAAGTGAAGTGTGATTCGTAAAATAAGTAACAAATTAACATCTCTGCGCGGGGTGTTGATGATTTTTTAATTGGGCATTCCCCTAAGTGGAAGGGGAATTTATATTTCAGCTTGTTTCGGTTTGCTGGCTGTCTGGTGCCTGCCATAATCCAACGGATGTATAAATTACATAGCGTTTTGTCGGAGGCTGCCTTTGCTGCCTCCCCCTCCTCCCCAATGGCTAATGGCGGACGGCCAGGATGAGTAATTATTTGATGAACCTCGCAGAGCAACACAATTGTCAAATATTCATCTGTTTTGACTCTGGCGGACGTTAAAGAAACAAAAAAAAAAAAAAAGTATTTTTATAAATACCCTCTCTCTCTCTCCCAGTGGATTAGCAAGTTATTCGCGATTACCTAATCAAAAGTCATATTACAAGTTAAGTCAATATGTGTAGTTCTTAAAATAGGTGACCTATTCACCTCGCTCGGTCAAATTAGAGGATTAAAATGATACTGATGGTTTTCGGAGAGACAGAAAAATCACGGTTAAATGGAGATTTTTCTTTTGTTTAAAACAAAAGTGCTTAGCGTTCTTTTTTAATTAAGAATATCTATTAATATAAATGGCCTTTAAGAAGGAAAAGGCTATTTTATTTAAAAGAAGAAAGGCTAAGGGGAAGAGGAACTGATTAGTTAAACGGATTAAAGGAATGAACTTTAAGTATTTGTATGGGAGATATCCATCATCAAGCAGAAGCGAATAGGAATTTTGGATTTGTGGGGTATAGAAAACTAGGAAAAACTGCCATTTAGACTCCATCCTTATTTATTTATATTAATTAGCAGCCAATATAATATAAACAAATTTTTCTCGCTCAGAAAGGGAATTGACTTTTAGTATGCGAATAAGCGAGGGAAGAATCTTCATATGAATTTTTGGAAGAGGAATGGGGAGTACTCACTCCTCCGAGAATTGGGCATGGTGTGTGCCTTCAGTGCACAATGCACCAGGGGAAATGAAACAACTCCTTTTGGAGTAAAAAAAAAACCTACTACTCGACGTTTCGGAGAACCAACAACGTCTTCTTCTTCAGGAGTAATGGAATAAACAAAGGCTTGAAAATTGTTTCCATAAAATATTGTCTCATTTATGTCAGGCTATTCCAGATTTAAAATAAAAGAAGAATCTTTTATTATGTTAGGGCTTGAGAGGTTTCATGCTTTGAATTAGACTTTACTTTAAAAAAAAAATGAATTTTCGTTCAAATGAAAGTACTTTTTTAATATATGAAATCCTTAACGCTCCCGTGATTGAAAAATGAAGGAATGTTGATCCCAAAACTCCTCTGCCTTTTTAGGATCATAACATTAAATTATTATCATTTGTGTGAAAATTAAAACATTTTAATATTTTAATATTTTCATTTTCATTTAAATCCTAGAAGAAATGATAATTTTTGACTGACAGTTGTATTAAATTGACACGCCCTCAGGAGAAAGCCTCTGAGGCGACCGAATCGTCAGCTTTAGTTTAAATGAAAACTTGAGTAATTTATGAAGGTTATACTATTAAATTTATCTCTTAGCCTATAAAGCCCCCTCCCCCTCCACTCGAGAGGATTGTTATGTCCGTCATTTTAAGTTGTTAACTGAGAGCTGTTACGAGTTATTCTAGTGATACCTAAATATATTATTAAAAAGCACATCGTTCATGAAACCGCAATATGTCACTCATAAAGTACAATTTTTCTAGACAAATATCTAAAGAGTGAATGCATTCCATTTGGGGAGTAAATGGGAAAACTTAAATTATTTTGAGAAAACAAAATTTTGAAATCTCTATTTGGAATAATTTAGACATAATTAAAAACAAAATGTTTTAAATTATAAGTACAAATTTCGACGTGGAGTTGGTTATATAATAATTTAGCCTAACGCCCTCACTTGGTTAGGAGATTTTAGATGACCGCCATTGCAGCCAGGCTTGATGCCGTAAATATCACAAGATTACGTTGACGCCTAAAAGATAGGCATTCAGAGAATAAATCTGTTAATTTGATTGCCTATGTGTTAGGGGGATTTTCTTTTATTTATTTATTTATTTATATTAATGTCCTATTTCTGGAGAATTTTTCAATTCTTATTTTTAAGGATGAAGTTGACTGAGTAAATATTGTTCGTTATTTTTCACCAAGAAACGAAAGATGGAGTCTTTAGTGTTTATTATATTATAGTGCCATTGAAATAAGTAAACAGGGATTTCTCTAGTGGAAAAGACTTGAGAGACACGAATAAAATGAGCACAATAGTCTTTGAAAAATACGCTAAAAAATCAAATAAAATTAGAGACCTATAATCAAAAGAAGATTAGATAAATTAAAAATATTAATTAGACTCGCGCTTGGTGAGGTTTAAGAAAAAAAAAAAAAAGAATTTGCTACGCTAAATTTGTTAATCAAACTTTTCTCCCCGTTGGTTCGAACCTAATTTCGATCAGTTTGATTAGTTCAGTGGCAACCGACCGAGAAGAAGGCGAAGAGAAGAAGACTTTTCTCTCTCTCTCTCTCTCTCTCTCGTTAAATGAAAAGAAGATATTTATTCTGCGTGTCTGAATATGAATGTAATATTTAATTTATTTTCTAATTACTGGGTCTGAATCGAATGATTACTCTTAGAATTCATCCTCGAAATGAATGAAAAGGGGTACGAGCGCGTTTTTTTTTTTTTTTTTTTTTTTTTAGTTGCTAGTTAATCTCGAGTTGCTTCTGAAAATGTTTCAATCAAGTTTTTCCCCACCACTTCTCTCTTTTTACTTTTTTTATTTTTTTTTTTTAACTGGATGAATCGATCAAGTAAAGTTTCGACAGTTGACTGAAATCCCTCTCCTCCCTCTTCCTCCCAACACACACACACACACACACACACACACACAAACAAAAATAAAATGAAAAGCAACAACAGTTTTTATGAAAATTGATTACATATTAATTATATAAAAACTTTGCATTTTAATATCACGTTGAGTCGCCCTTTTTCACCAAAAAAAGGGGGATTGATTTGTTTAAAAAAAAAAAAAAAAAAAAAAAAACATTTTTTACTTTCCTGCACTGTGAAATAAATAGCAATAAAAATTTATAGTTTATTTAAAATTATTTATTTTATAGAGTTATATTGTATTTATATTTTTATTGATATATATTCCATAGTTTATTATATGGAGATATATTTGTAAATGTTTTATTGTTTTTTTTTTTGAAACCTTCTCCGGCTGAGAGCAAATAGACGCCGCCCAATTGTGGCCAATATAATTTAAATAAATTTCATTGCTCATGACGGGAACCGAACTAATGACTCTTAGATCGAGAAGCAAAACCTCTACCACTGCTCTAAGTAAATGCGGCAAGTAGGAGTATTCTAAAGTAATGATGAAGTCACGTACATATTTTCTTGCGAACCATTAATAAAATAAATAGGACTTTGACGAAAATAGAATACAAAGTTTAGAAATGTCAAGTTTATCGTTTTTAGAACCCTTAAGCTAATATTCTTGTATAATGAGTTTAAAAATAAATAATGAATAAATATTCTTTTGAAAATATTCCTTGGAGTGTGTAAATTATTTCGTTTTTGTTTACTGGAATGTAGACAACCTAAATGGATTAATTATCGACTTTAAACAATATATATTAATTACGTTCCGTTATTTTACATCAAATAGTATCAAATTGATTTAAATAAATTTTCGGATCTGAACCCACTCTTGACAATGTCAATATCTTTGAACTCTCGCCCATGGGGGAGATGGGGGGAGGGGATAAATTGCATCACTAAGAAATTATTTTCCCTAAAATCTAGAAAATGTCAGTTTCAAGTTCTTTTTTACCTTAATCCTACCGATTTGAGGATAACTGTCATCCGTTATTTTTATTTGGATTAATTCATAATTTCAAGGCAGGTGGCAAAGCTGGAAAGATGGAAACGAAAATCTAGCTCTGGGTTATTTTTAAAACGGTTTAAATAAGAGATCAAGATTGACCCGACACATTATGTGTAACAAGAGACGAGCTAAGTTAGTATTAAATTAATATAAAATTAAAGAAGAAAGAAGAAGAGGTCAAAAGGACATCAAAAAAACAAAAACGTCTTTAAGAGGAAGAAGAGAAAATTTAATTTTTAATCAAAAGAATAATAAGAAATTTTCTCTCTTTTTATGAAAAGTATTATATATTGATTTTTTATTTTATTTATTTTTTTTAATAAAAAAGATGTGATCTGTAAACAAAGTATAAATCCACTTTTAATGGCATAAATTAATTTAATCCATAAATTTAACCTTCCTATGCAAACTGAATGTAAATTTATATATAATTTATAACAAGGTTTATAATTTATCTCGAAAAGAAAAAGGTGTTAAGTAATCCCCTCAGCGTTGAGCTAGTCAAAGAAATATCCACCACATTTTAATTAGTTAAAACTTTAGAATGAAAAAAAAAAAAAAGGTGAAAAAAAAATGATATGAGAGATTACTAGCTGTAAAAGCCAATATAGGCGGCCAATTTGACAAGAAATGTAATAATGTAATTCAAAATTAATTTCTCCATCATTAACTGAAATTTAAAAACGTCGGGCTTTCTATTTGAATGATTCTAGAGTCGTTTACGATTGCCAAATAAACCGCTAATTATTGCCTCCTTATTAAAATTATAAAATTTCATGGGAAATAATAACAGCGCATACAAACATTTTTGTTGATTCTTCTAAAAAGATTTACACAATATCGTTCTAGTGCCGGCGTATTTCTTCGTTTACCGGAATGATTGCCGCCCATATACCTATAATTATTTAAATCGTTTTTTTTTTTTTTTATAATGAGAATCATTAAATTCAAATTTTAGAATCGAGAATTTAGAATTTTTTTAAGGGTATTAGATAAAATCTTAAAAAGTTTTCATCTATGACAAACCTCGTCACTACTCCAGGAGCCAGGGCTAATTAATGAATGAATAAATAAATAAGCATTTATAATTGAGGAAAATTAGAAGTGAGTTATAAATAAGCCAATAAAATTCGTTTTAATAAACGAGGGATGATTAATCAATTAGAAATTTGAGGAGGCAATTACTTTTCAAGAAAATCATCATCTAATTGGATTTCTAATGATTGAATGAATAGGAACATATGAGTCCGTTCTAATGACTCCCTCTCTCTCTTTGAATGGCCAAAAAACATGCAAATGTCTCTACTCCACTCTCTCACTGTTCTATTTTCGATATATAAATATAGCTAGTTTGCCATTAAAACTTTTAGCCTGCTCCCTCTCTTTCTACACCTTTATAAAAGGAATAATATTTTTCAATAATAAAAAAAAATCTTAGCTACCATGCAATCATTATTTTCTTATTTTTTTTTTTTTTTATTACAATAATCAAACGTTAATCATCCATATTTATTTAAACTAATTATTTTAATTAAATTTGATCACTCAGAGCGGGAACCGAATTAGAAACATGGATAATGGAAAAAAGTGGCTGGTCTTTACTCTTGAAATTAATATGAAATTTCACCAAAACTTCATACGTAAATATATATAATTGGTATATCAGTTTACAGAAAATTGTATCTATTTTATGAAACATTGCCTTTTATTTAACGTTTCACAAAAGAGATTAAACGATATCAATAAAATTCTATAGACAAATCCATTCCAAAAAAGGTGATATTTATTTTTTTTAAATAAAAAGAAAGTCAAGCAGCCAGTGCAACATTTCGATGCTCCTCAAGTCTCTCTGAATTTAAAAATCAACTTTGAAACCATATTATTCATTCATATTTAAAAAAATATTTATTGTTCACATCTCCAAAAAAGAAGCCAGGAATCGAACTCGGGTATTTACCTTCCTATCTTCTAATAGATCTGAGGAAGCAATCGGAAACAGAAAAATCTCTCGGGCTCAAGGTTGTGAGTTGATAAAACCTTTTTAAGTCTCAACTCGCTAGCGAAACGTCGATTGCAAAACTTATTTGATTTTTCTCTACACTGTCTGCTCTTCCTTTCCTATTTTCCTAACAAATTTCTACAAGTCTTCATATTATTTTAAAGTGTGTATATATTATTCAGAAACCAATATATAAGTATAATAAGGAGTCAATCGGTTATAGAGACCATACGTATCAGTTTGCAATTTTATTTATAAATATATAATAAATCATTTTTCATTTTGATAGAAATCCTTGTTACACTTTATTAGGTTAAGATGTGAATTAAAATAAATGAAAAAAATACGTAAAATTTAACAAGAATTATTTTTTTCTTCTTAATGAAGGTTTGTTTGTAGGTCTGTCTTTCCCTCTATCTCTCTCTCTCTCTTTCTCTTTCTATTCAATTGCGAAAATTCTCTTTTCACAAACACACAAATCGGCTATTATGAAAAACAATTGCTTGGAGGAATGCATTGAGTTGGGTAATTGATAGCCTCGCTGACAAGTTCACCACCCCATGGAAGAAGGCCTTAAAGAAGAAGAAGGCTTCTCTCTCTCTCTCTCTTTCTCTCTTGGCCTAAAGACTCTATTCAAATAATTAGCTTTTGTTTGCTTGCTTCACGAAACTGCGCGAGAGGAGGGTTTTGCCAGATGGAGACTCAACCACCACCAACGCTATTAATTAACCGTTATATGTTAAAGAAGAAGGAGAGAAGTGAAGAAGAAATAGAAATGAAGAAAGCAAAAGAAGAAGAAGAAGAAGAAGGATAAGGCCAGAGGGATTTGTGGAACGATAAAACTTTTAAGATTGTGCATTAAGCGTCATTCATAGGAGATTAAAATGAAATGGGTTTTGGGTGCTAATTTAAGGTAAATGTTTTGTAACTTTGTCATTTTATTTTACGATAATAACTTGCCCTTTTGCACTTGTGTTACGTCTTTCAAAAATTCCGACGATTTTAATAAATTTTTATGTTTCTCGCCCTTTGAGTCCAAAACATGTCTAACAATATAATAATGCTTTCAAGATAGTCCAAACGTAGGTCCAAAAAAAAGGCCTTCCCCTCCAAAAGGTCGGCTCGTTCTAATTTTTGATATTGGTTAAAAATCTAAGTCCGTCGTATTTAAAAAATAAGAAAAAAGAGTTGTAATTTCTGATTTTTCAACCAACTCTAACTTTGAAGTTTACCATAAAAATAGCTATTATCATTTTTTTAGAAGAGAAAATTTGCTATAACTTTTATTTGAAACATTTGTTTCTAAGCTCGAAAGGTTAGAGATAGTGACAAAATCAATATTGATAACCTTCAAAATCAAGGGATGTGGATTCGGATCCCAATGAAAATTTATTTAAATCAATTTAAATTTATATACATCTTACGTTTAATCTATAGAAGGCCTTCTAAGCCCCAGATGTTAAAAAGAAAAAAATAAATTTTTTTAACTCTAATGGCGAGCTCTAGGGTCCTAAAACTAGAGTATTTTTTGAAGTGCCTTAATATATTATATTGCGTGAAATTAGACACTCGCTAGTGGGTTTAGAAAAAAAAGTTTCAGAACAAATTTGTAACATATTTTCTCCTCTTCAAAAATGAAAATAGCTATCAATATTTAAAGAGAAAAAAAAAAATTTGAAAATTTACCTTCTTTCCAAAATGAAGGGCCTTAATTTTTTACCTAAGTTAAGCGCAAGTTTTGTTACAATGTTATTCATAAATTGTAATAAAGTAACTGCAATTAATGTTTGTATATATTTATACCAATCCTTTTCAAGTCGTCTTAAGTTTGTCTTTTTGGCATCTGAGGCCATATATATGCACAATTTTAATTGTATTTATCAACGATCCCCCCGCTTTTACTAATTGTATTAACGCAAGAGAAGGGATTGATTGTATTAATCAAACTATTCAGAGAGGAGGTTAGAAATAAAAATAAGATGACCAAATTTGTTCAACTTTGTTGAAAATAAGAGGGAAACTTTTAATCCATTCCATAGTAATTCCATAAGTTAGAAGTGAGCTATTATTCAACACTTATTTCCAACATGAATGTTTATAGCATTATATATAATCTTCTTACTGGTTATTTAATAAAACATGATATTATTTTGAAATAAAATATTTCCCAAAAGAGAACTTTTTTTTTTTGTTTATTTTGCATAAAATAAATAAAAATATAAACCGAGTCACGTACTGTGTGCGTCTATCCTCTGGAATTGAAATGTTTTAAAATTATAAGGAAAAAAAAAGGACACGTTTACATATATTATTATTCACTTGTTGAATATTTTGCATAAAAATATTTTTTAAATCTCATAAATTCTCAAATTATCGTGTAAGTTTTTTTTTTTTTTATTGGGGTCAGTTTATTTTATGATAGAAACCCAAAACCTCTGGTCGTATCAAACTATTGGCGCTTTACAAGTTACTTTATTTCCTCAACATAAACAGTTTGGAAGGACAACGCTAATGAAAAAGAGGGGTCTGTGGATGAGTCGCCGTTCTGCACAGGAGATCGGTGTACGCATCCCGGGCGGGAGGGATTTTTTCATTAAATAAAAATATTTGATGCCAACAATTCCTCAAGTATGCAGTGGATTTAAGCATTGGTTCCCGCAGGCAACTCAATGAGGAGAGGTTGCTGTGATCGCCCGTCCTATAAAAGGGACGTGAAGAAGGATTCCCTCTTAATGAAGAACTCTTCGCAAGGAGTAGGCTATACATCGGTACTGACAGAGTGCCTCCTCAAATTATGACATCCTCCCTAGCATATAATAGGTTGGATGAAAGGGATCGGGTGGAATTAGATATAGTAGTTAGCTAGCTAGAAATGAATAAGGAGGAGGAGTTAGAGTTAGGAAATAAAGTAACACGGTTCACGTGTACCGATAGATGGCTATGGCCAGAGATTGGTTGGGTTTGAGGTGTGCGCCTCAGAATACGTAAGCAGTAGATGGGTCAAATGAAAATGAAAAAATTAGTGCAAAGTCCAATATGAACGGTTTTTCTTAGATTTCTCATTTTGTTGTCGATGGATTTTTTTCCCTATAAATAAATAAGATAAATACAAATAAAAAGTCATAAAGAAGAATAACAATTAATAAAGCACTAAATAGCTCAGAAGCAATGTGCTAAAGTAAATAATTTAAACTTTTTGGACAAATAAAACTTTATTATTATTAATACTTTAGTACATTAAAAGTGATGGGATAAATTTTTAAAAAAAGTTTCACATAAAATTAACGCATATGAAAAAAAATTCATATTTAAGTTGATAATTATATTTATAATTAAATAAAAAAAAATTCCCTTTTGTGAATTTTATTTGTTTTTTCAATCAAAGTTAAAATGTTTTTTTTTTTTTTTTTTTGTTACTTTGCTTTTAATTTTATATGAATTACGTAGGAACAGAGCAACAAAGGATTAATCTTGAGTTAAATTGATAGAGAAAGGGAATATGTAATGGCTTTGATAATTTCCATCCAGTGAGAGCGAGTGACGAAATAAATATGGCTATATACATATGAATATTTCCACAGGCTTTCGCGTGTTTGTTAACAATAATTGATAATATGCACTGGCATATCATGAATTCAATAGAAAATAAAAAACTAACCCCCCCCCCCCTAGTGGAATATAAACCAAAAAATTGTTTCTAGGAAAATACCTATTGTATTTTTTGAGCAATATCAGAAAATTTATTTTGCTGTTTTAAAGCACATTAAAAATGTTTAAATTCTAAGAAATTCATTGGAAACCATTAAATCATTTTTATAAAAAACAAAATTTCGTTTGGAGTTCCTCCCATCATTTTTTGATTAATTGCAAAAAGTTCAGATCTGGAGGAAAGCCTTAACTTTTATTAAAAGTTTTTAAGAAAAAAGCCATTTAGTCTCCTTTAATTTTAATTTAAATTCAATGATAGCCAATATAATTTAAATAAATTTTATCGCTCAGGACGAGAAACGAACCATTGGCCCTTAGATTATGAAGCAATAGCTTTACCTCTGCCCTAAAGGCCAAGAGAGAAAAACGTTAAATTCTTCTCGACTTGTACCATAAGGTGCAGTGTTTGCTGGAAGTTAGGCAATTCAAATGATCAACCCATAAATGGATTTTTTAGAGCGGATCAGTTGTTATATCTCCCAAGAAATTAGCAACTGAGCATACATGGTTCGAGTTCTGGAGCATTTAACCAAAAAATTCAATATGGAGTTGGCCATTTAAGTTGCCAAACAAATTTATGCATCTCATGGTAGCAAGCATTTAATATTGTTTCAAATGATTGCCAAACTCTACCTTTTATTTATTTCAAGAGAATACATAAATATGTAATAGTCTAATATTTTTAGCGAGATATTAATTAATATGCTTCAATGAATAACGAATTAGCTACATTTTTCATTTACAAACTTTAGTATTTTCCCAATATCCAAATGAATAAACTGTAAACATAAAAGAGAAAGAGAGAGTTGCCGAAACATATAATAATTAAATGATAAATGTATTTGATATAATACTCATTAAGTGTAATCCTATAATTATACATTACAAAACGCACGGTAGAAAATAAATTATAATCTGTTTTGACGATAAATTGCCAAGAAGGGCGGAGAGAGAGTTGGATAAAGTATTCGATTCTGCGTTATAGGTTGAGAGAGACCAACAGCCCCCAAGGGGGACCGAAACCCTCCCTCCAAGCCCCGGAACATCGTAAAGGGGGAGAAAAACCCCGGGGCCAAGTGTCTGAGGCTGAGTACCACCAACCAAGAAGAGAAAGAGTATGTTTTAAATGCCGGGGGTGGGGCTCTCTCCAATTACTGAGAATAGCACCGTCGAGTATATTTCCAATGGAGTTTATTCGCCAGGTGTTCTGGACAAACATGCCAAAAACAAAACCAAGCCTTCATTACCGGAAAATAAAGATAACCGCAACAGTTGTAATTTCAAACCCATTAATTAGTACACAAATCATGATTATTGGTAAAATAAGACCTTTTCAGAAACAAGCGTATCAGTTAAAAAAAATATTCTTTATATATATGTTATAATCGGGGTACATGTTGGTGCCATTTTAATGAGAATTGGACTATCTATAAAATAAACCTGACGATAAATTGGTGAAGATTTCCCATTTGCTATAAACGAGAGAGGAGCTAGCAAAGTGAGTTCTCGACTTTATTATGATAAAGCCAACACAACAGTGTGACTATAATTGTTAGGCTTTTATCACTATCTACCATGCACGTACACTGATGATAATACCGAAGCGTTTCAACAAAATTTGAGTTTGAAGGGACTCCATCCTCTTGGACTGCGTACTCATCTCTCTTGTCTTTAGCAAATGCCGGGATCTATCTATATTATGAAATTTTTAATTGTGTGGAAAACACTAAAAGGGAGAGCAAAAAACTGCTGTCAATGCCCATACAAGAGAAAGTTTAGGGCATTTACGATTCCCATTTTTTTAAATTCAAAATAAAATTATATAAGGAGAAAGGAGAACTTCAGACCAATAAAAAATACTTTGCGTATTATTGTAAATTTCAGTGCCAGTCCTCAGATTTTTGGCGAAATCATATATACATAGATGATGATCCTAGAGGTTGAGCAAATTTTATATAATTTCTATTTGAAGAGAAGAGAAAAATATAATAAGATTTATTCTTTTTTCGCCGCTATTTTTATCTGTGAAGATAGAAAAAAATTTTTTAGATACAATAGAAATGTCGAGAGCAAATCCACCCTATGCCGTGGGAAAGGCTGGCATAAAGGATACAGAAGAAATACCAGTCTTAGTTCGGGTAACTCTTGCTCGCCATCGGCTTACTCACGAGTTTAAGGGATTCACAAACTGTAAATAATGATCTATAAAACAAGAGCGGACATTATGAGAACAAACACCGATAAAAAAATGATGAAAGCCTATGACGGCTGTTGGTTTTTTTTTAAGTTTCTTCGGCAGCTGAGGCTATATTGTTAAATCATGATCGAAAGACTATTGATTGTTTTCAAAGATTCATGCGTTTTATAAATATGAGATTTTTTTCTTTTTAAAACTTTTTTTTTTTTAATGTACCCTCGTTAAAGTAAAAATACATAAAAATAGTAATTTCTGACCTCTTCGTGTGGGAAAATACGCTGTGAATATTCTAGCGGACTCAATTTACATTTTTGATAAGGTATTTAATTTAGAAAACATAAGAACTTAATTAATAATAAATAAGCGTCTTGTCTTGCAAGATGAGCAGCGAAGTTAATTAACAATGGTCATATGAAGGGGGACATAACAGGAATGAATAGTTATGTCTTAATCCGCTTAGAACCAATCTGTCTGATTGATTTCAATCATTCCATTTAATCCATAGGCTATTAGGGTACATGCTAAAGGGGGGGGGGGGGGGGGGGGGTTGTTTTGAATATTATAAAGACGAAACTAAAAAATGGGGAACATATTTTTTTTTTTAATTTTTTTATAAGTTCTCTATAATATTTTTATAATTATTTATAAGAATATTTTCTTGTGTTGTGGGCCTGATGATGATTAAAAGACCGAAACTGTAAAAAAAAAATTAGAATTTTTTTGTTTTTCGAAAAACTCATCATCATAATAGTCAATGTGGAGATTAACTCGACGTTTCGGCTCTCCTTTTGGAGCCATTTTCAAGAGTTTTGTGTTAGGAAGTAATGGTG
>JAAAKE020136525.1:2799-13850 GCA_010014785.2 Anisolabis maritima
GTTTAATTAATTTTTCTTTAAAAAATTAATAAAAAGAAAAAATTGGAAAGATTATATTTCAAAGATTAAGCAATTTATAATTCGAATAAAATACTGAAAAAATAAATGCACTCTTGAAGTAAAACAAAATGTAGGTGAGGAATTAATAAAAGTTGATCCATAATTATTGCTGTTGAGGGGAAGGGGGTGCCCACGAGAATGTAGAGATAATTCTTTTCAAGTTTTTTCGGCATCAGTAGCCATAGATACTTCATTTACGATATAGTTATCCAGACAGATTTAGTTATAACAATTGTTTAAAATCATCGGACTGCCTGGGACCAGAACCCACATCCCTTGGCTTCTAACGTTTCCCATAATGACAATGCCACTTCCTCTAACCTCTTTGCCTCCGGGTGGAGGTTATTAAAATATTAAATTTGAACACAGTCTATTTTTGAGATCACAAAATTTATTTAAAACGATTGGTATAAATAAATATGTCTGAGTAATTATATCGTTAATAAATAATTAAATAAAATGTTTAAAAGTCTATATGGCTTCAGATGTGATTTTTTTTACTCTCTTTTGGTTTTTGCAAATTATTTGATGTTTTTTTAACTTTTTTCTGTTTTCTAAATTAAAAAGAATAAAAAAATTTAAAAAAAATTAAAAATAGAATCGAAAACAAAATAATTTCAATCATTTTAATGAAATATTTATTTTTAAAAGGTTCAAAAAATTCTCATCGAAACAAATAGTAGCTAAATGCTTAAAAATGAGAATTTTTCATTTATTACTATTATCATTTTAATTTTACATATTAGTTTAATACAAAATAGTTACTTTGCGTTTAACGATGAAAAAGTTCAATAGAATAAATATTTTATGAAAAAATATATATATATATATATATTTAATTTTGAATAATTTATGCTCTAAAAGCCTTTAATAAACATAAAAAAATGAAATATTTTCATGGTTCATTTGGAAATTATTCTGTGATGAAAAAAAATGTTGAAAAAAAATTTTTGTGAATTAAAATTTCCATTTTATTTTCATGTTTCATCCTGTTTTATTATTATTAATTGACCATAGGAGAAACAGAAAATTTATGATTTTTCTTAGAAATTAAAACGACTCAAATAGCGTTGGAGTAATTAATATTCATCTATTGTTTGAGTCCATTAAAAGTGTCTCACTCACATAAATATTACGGTGACCAACTGCACTTCTTTAGTGAGTTTTTCGCGAACCATACTCTCTTTAAAAGCATATTCCATAAATGTTCCTTTACTTTCTTTTGTACTTTTACCCTTCGTACTCCCTTAAAATAAAAAAAAATTTAAAGATTATTTTATGCAAACTTTTAAACCTTTGTGTCCATAAAGTTGTCTATAAACAATAAAAAAAAAAATGATTATTAATTAATATATAATTTGAGTATCAAATTAAAAATAAAATTTATTTCTAAGTAAATTTTTTGTTGGTGGATCAAGTGATCATTTGGCCTCCGGAAGTCGAACCCTGGATCTCCAGCCTATCGGTGTGTTTCCTTTGCACAAGGCCACCGGACACTCGACCACAACAGCAAAATTCACTTCCCTAAGTTGTCATGATCTCGTGAAAAATTGTAAATAAAAAAAGAGTTGCCGGCCCTAACACTCTACTGTAAGCAGGAGACAAAAGATTTCAGAAATAAAATCCTTACCTATTTAAAAGGGAATTTTCACTCTTAAAAAAATTAGAACTACGACTAGATACCTAAGCGCAAAAGAAGATAAAATTTAAAAGGGGCTCTTATTTAATTACAAATGCACTCGAAAGAAGATCATTTTTATAAAATTGTGAATATCTATCTCTTTGGCTAATTGAAATAAATACGAGAAGCTAAGTGGAAACTTTAATACATATATAAAATTGCACTAGGATTTTAAAACTGCTAAACGCGAATCTGACTGAGACCGAGACTCGAACCCGGAGTCCTTTCACAAATAATCAGGGCAAGTAAACTGACCTAAATGAAATTATGTGATTTATTCATCTATCGACAATTATTTTGTTCTTCATTAGGGGTCTCAAGAGACTATCCTAGAGAGAGTTGTAGTGAAGTTAAAAATAATATACGAAACGTTGATACGTTAGGCGAATTTTTTACTTCACTTTTTGAATAAGCTCTAGCTATTAAGAAAAGTTTCACAACCTTATTCCTTTCATTTCCAAATGAATTATTAATTAGATGCCTAAGAAATATTCGCCAATTCGCTATAAACAGCCAACGTTTATGCAAAACACATAACGGAATCTCTGATTTTGATTTCTACATATCCGTTAATGAGTTGTTTGCTTTTATGATTTCTTCTTCCAAGTCAATTTAAATGATTATATTAATTTTTTTTTTTTTAATTTTGTTAATTTTATTCCGTTTATTAAAAAGTCCATTAAATTTTTTTCTACGTTCTCAAAGTTTTAAAAATAAGATTCATCATTTTTTTTCCCTTTTACCGAAGCCATTAGGAAGAAGGGTTAAGGGCTTATTTAGAGGGGAGACCAAGGGAGAGAAAGACCGACGCCTTTGATTCAACAATGTAAACTTATTAGCAGGAAAATCAATAGTCTACGTTTTATTTTGCATTTCTTCACAAGTGGTTCTTCCTTGCTCTCCTTATTATTTCTTCTTAAATATATTATAATTATATGTTCGAATGTACAACAAATCCAGTATCTGGATTTTATTAAAGATATTGTTTGTCTCCTTAATAATCCTCTTCTCTCTGTCTCCAGTCGCTTTTCCCTTTTCGAATTCGACCAACGACCATTTCCGTCAATTTCGTCCTCTTAGTTAATTACCAAAAAGGTGGAGTGGTGGTAGTGGCTGAGATTTTGTAATTATTTTTGTGACTCTTGTCAGTGCTGTAATTAAAATAATGCTGCCTGAGGCGAGACCAACCTGAAGTCTTGGTTAAGCCCCTCTCCCTCCCCTGCACTTGTTTATTTATTTTTCTACTTGAATCAAGTCAATTTGATGGAGGAAGAAGATTCGTTTCCCTTTTCCATCGCTCACCGATTGATAATAGGCATATCTTGCGACTGTGTTTGACTAATCCCCCCACCCCCTTCTTGCTTCGATTTCGATCTAATTTTGCCAGAGGATTGAAGAAGATCCATCCGAAAATTCCATTAGTCCATTTATTAATAAATGAATACGTCTTTAATATAGGCATCTCTCTAAATTAAAAATTAATTCACCTCAAAAATTCCAAAAGGACTAAAAAAATTCCATCATCCTTTTTATGTGATTTTAAATTTTTAGTATCAATCAGTGGTGACATATGAGACCAAGTAATTAAGTCACTTTTTAAGTTTTTACTTTCTCTTACCTATATATGAAATATATTAAATTTTAGCTTCAAAATAATTCTTTACTTTTTAATATTTAAAATAAATTTATTTTATAATTACAAAATCTAATACTATTAATATATTAGACATTTATTTCCAAAATGAAGTTAGGTTAACTAATAAAAAAAGAAAAAAATATATCGAGGATGTACTGGTAGTTATATTATATTTTATATTTAATTCAACACTCACCTCTGAGACTACCATAAATTAACAACATTGCTGCTCTTATATGTATACGTATATTGTTATATGTATTTCAAAATCAAAATGACTGCCTTTAGGCATAATGATCAAATTGGCCTGAAGATGAACATGTAAACCTCGTTCGAAACGTCTCAATTTTGAGTTTTTATAGAGCATCCAAAGACTGCCTTTTGCTAATCCCCCTTCTCATTTATTAAAATAATAATTGGTTTCTATCTCTTATCACTAACACAGTCCATTCTTTCAAAACATAATTCCAAAGTTAAGGAAAAATTTTATAAACCAGGACATTTAAATTTTGAAAAACTACTATTTAATGAAATGTATGGTCTTTGAGAAAGAATTTTGATATTGAAAATTATTTTTTTATTTATTAAATTCAATAAATTTATTTAAAATACTTCTATAAATATATTATATATACTAAAAGTTGTAGTCTAAATTTTTTATAATCCCTTGGCTGTTGCCAAATTTAAGAAGATTTAAGGTTTTATATTTAAATTAAAGAAAAAAAAAATTTTCTCATATTGTAAGTTTGAGTCAACGACCATTCCGACATCCAATATTGAAAAGCCTAAAAATCAGGCCTTCTAACCAAAAAAACTATTTTTTCTGGATGAATCGAAATAAAAACTCTAACAAAAACATGTTCCAAAGACCTGATAAGGATTCTCTTTCTTAAAAATAAATATATTCAAATAATAATAATTTTCTCGATTAGGTTAGGAAAGGTTTTTTCTTTTTTTTTTGGCATCTGACCATATAGGCTCTTCCATTTATTTAAATTAATTTGCGGTCAATATAATTGAAATAAATTTTATCGCTCAGGTCACCATGAGAGGCCCTTAGATCAGCAAGAGTTTACCTCTGTTCTAAGGGTCATATGTATGTTTCCGGGTCCAATATCCTAGAGCGAACAAACGAATTTCCTTATAAAGTGAATTTGTCAATAAAATGAGAAAGAATTTTTTTTTTTTCAAAATTTAAATCCCTAAAATGGGAAACTTTCAAGTCCAAAACTGATTACCTCTCTGAAAAAGAATCAATGTCAAGATTAAGCTAGGATATGTTAATGTTAAAAAGTGATGCTTTTATTTCGCCCTTCCTTGACCAGTGGTGATTTACATAAAAATCAAGGGAGCTGAAAGCACTTGTCCGTTTTACCCCTTTTCGAGCCCTCTTGCCTCTGGTCATTTATTTTCTAATTCTGCTCACCCAGGTTGAAAATCATGCTTGTGGCCCAGATTCCTATCGTAGTCAAGAGATTTAAAGATAAACAAAGAAAAATTTGAGAAGCTCATTTTCTCCTCAAATTGGATTTACAAGACAAATGAATGACATGTCATATTAATCTGCCGCATCAAACACCTGAATTAGCGTGGGCAGTTTAAGAGCTATAATAAACTTGTGCCATTGGTAATGTTCTTCTTCTTTTTCTCCCTTGTTCCATTTTTCTCATGATTCTGCATTGGCATAGAAAAATACGTATGTGGATGTCAGATTTTTTTTGCTTCCTTTCGAGAAAACGAAGACCATCACGGCTAAATCTTCCACCAGAGGGTCAATGAATAGGTAAAAAATTTAATAGCGGTGGCTCCTTTTGAAATTATCTCATTGAAAGGGTATTGCTCACAAAAGCCCGGGACACGGGGTCACTCCTCTTTTGGGACCTCTTGTAACCATCTTTTGACCTCCTCATGCCATTTATTATATCCCAAGACAATAACGATCTCTAACGGTTTGATCATCCGTCCAAGATCCATTCATAGAAATAATGTCTATTCTACGCCCTTGATAATTTTTAATAGTAATAAAAAATTAAATCTTAAAAACTTACTTTAGTGGGATGGTAATTATTCAGAGAGATAAGACCAATCTTCCTAGAATAAATTAAGTTTTCAAAAACTCTATTTTCATCATAATTTAAATACTCTTTTCCTGGATTGTTATTTTTTATATACTACTCTCGGCTGAATGTAGTATAAGAATACTCTCTCTCCCTCTTTAATTATTTGAACACGTTGTGGTTACTCCGGAGAATAACATTCTTGAGAGTTTCGTGGGGTGGGTTGTGTATCCTTCCCTAGGAAGAGGCATCCTTTATGAGTTGATTAAATTTTTGCCATGAGTTGGATTTGAACTCAGGATTATAAATGCTTTATCCTCTGCTAATCAATTCCCAAAACATCAGCTGGTAAAATTCCCCACCAGCCCGGTTCAAGACCTGGCAAAATCCTCTCCTGCTAAACTGCCTGATTTTATTTCAATTATAAATATATTTTGAAAAAGAGGTTTTATCCGGAATTGGCTATGAAATCAGACACATCATATGAACAAAGTTCGAGATAATCGTAATAATTCGTAACACCTAATAGAATAATATTTTAACGCCTTTGCTTCTCTCTCTCTCTCTAGCTATAAACATATAACCTTATAGTTTTTATCAAATTCACAGAGGAAACAAAATTTTATAAAGTAGAATATATGTGAATTCTCCCTTTATTTATAAATATAAAATTTAAAATCTTTTTAATAAATTTCTATTAATTGTTTTCTGAAATTAATCACTGTCCTATCAATGAGTAAGAAATCTTTTTTCTATAGAATTTATTTCCCCCCTCTCCTTTTCTCATACAAAAACAAAAAGAGAATTGGAGAGACTTGTATTATATTAAAATCCTTAAGCAAAAGAACCTGGTTGGGAAAGAGAGATTTTTTTGTTTCTTACCCTTTGATATTTTTATAGGGGGAAAGGGTCATTGCTCTTCTTCTCTCTACCTGCGACGTACCTTCAGGGCTCTCCCCTTCCTGGACAGCTTATTATTATGAAGATAATAATTATGGGAAGATCAATAAAAAAATTTAACCTCTTTGGTGTTACTTTGAAATATGCTTTTAGAATAATAATATTTTTCTTGTAAATTTGAACTTAAATTTTTCAATAAATATTAATTAATAAATACCAGCAGGGAATGGGAATAATTTGGAGTTAATCTAATTTTTAAAATTTTTTAAAAAATCAAAAGAATTTATAAAAATAAATTACCTATGCTTGCATTTATCGAGGTTATCTAAATGAGTGGTCGGCAAACTTTTAGATGTTGCGATATTCGTATCGCAAATTCTCAATTTAAAATTTCGCGGACCACTAACATAATTTTTAAACATACGAATTGTTACAAATATTTGAATGGATTTAATACTGAAGTAACAGTTTTTCTGGTCGTTGTGTTCGGCGCGGTTGCCAGATGTAGTGAGGCGAAGACCATCGACAAAGAAATGAAATAAGACAATTTGAAAGAAAGACGTCCAAGAGTATAACGTTTCTGCGCAATCCAGTTGTGTACACCGCTACTATAGCTGAGAAACTCAAAATTTTTGATTTTTGTAGTATGTTTTTTTTTGACTAGCTTTAGTTTTTATTTTATCAATTTATTATCTCCATATTTCAAAAAAATAAGTATATAATTTCAGATACATATTTATGTTAGATACACATTTATCTGCTGATGTTTTTTGTTTATGTTTTTACTTTGTATTTAATAGTATTATTTGTTACAAAATACTACTGTGACTTGCAAAACTTTTAGCTCAAAGGCGTTTAATTAACCCCCTACTCGGACAATTGATTGGGCATCAAATTTGCGCGCCCTTGGTTCTAATTTTAATTTATTTTGTACTTTAAATTCACTATTACAATCATTTAAGTATTTCTTTATACTTATATCTAAAAAATCCAACTAAACTGATTTCTAATGCTTCAAATTACTTCATGGCCACCGGTTGCCGATCGCTGATCTAAATAAAGGTACCAACTGGAGGATCAATTCTTCAAAAAAAAATTTTTTTTATTTTTTTTTCAATAAAAACTAGGTAACTAAGTTGCAACACTTTTCCACCCTCCTTAGCCTAAGCCATCGCTATATCCTCTATATAAGTCACGTCATGTTGTTTTTTTTTACTTTAAGTTGTTTGGATAAATAAATATATTTTCATTAATTGAATTTAAAAAGAAATAGAAGAAAAAATCATAGAGGTTAGATAAAATTTTAATTTTTTCTCTCTGGTGGCGTATGTTTATTATCTTATAGACTTTTTTTTTAGAATAAATCCCCTCTTGAATAGCGAATTTTTATAAAAGTAGGTCCAGATCTAAAGACAAACATCGTAAGTATTATGCCCGTGGTGAGCGATATTAGTGGGTCATTTTACCGGCCTTTGCTTAAAACGTGTATACCTTCTTAGGGACTCCTAGGATTCCGATAGTCGCTATAAGCTATTATAAAAGCTACATACACATTCGCATATGCACGTAAAGATTTTTGCCTTTTTGGGGTCCTTTTATAAATATATTTTTAAAAATTCGGGAGTTAAATTTTTCATTATTTTTAGTTTTGCAAGAAAACAAAAATATAATAAGATTGATTGGTAAAATAAATTGAATCATGTTTTATAAATTTAATTTTTTTATTACAATATACAATATACAATAAAGAAAAAATTTCTATTTTTTCATATTCAGTAATTTCACATTTTGAAAAATAATTTTTTCTAGTAGATTGGAGGATATTTTATTGCAGTGTAATATAATATGAAAGACGATACGAATTTGCTCCAGTTTCGCAAGGATTGCCGAAATACCGACAAGTTAACATCGTGGTCAACTATTATATATTGGGTTTTTTTAGTCTTTTTTGTCACAGAGGACCACGATGATGTCTCACTCAGCAGGTATGGCGCAAATGGTTAAAGATATATGGCTACAATGAACCACTAAGTAGAAAAATAAAATACACATTTTGTTCATATTATATTTGGTATTTTTTTCATTTAACTAAATCTCGGCTTTATTTCGTGTAGACACTAAAATGATGGGCAATTTAATTTATTGTTGTAGCTTCTCTTACCAATTTCTAATCTTATTTAGATCTTAATAATCACACGAGTCCCTCTATATACAATTTGAAATCGCTTCGTTATTATTCGAGTTATAGCGTCTCTGTAATAAATATGAATCAAGTCATATGGTAGCCAAATAATCCTTGCAGCTGGTTATTTTTTCATCTTGATGAATCAGTCGTAATCATCTCTCGGAGGGGAAAAGGAGTGAATTAATATTCGATTATCAACATTTATATTTTTGTTCATATACAGGATATTTTACCGGTATAAATATTTTTTCGAAAAGAAGATCAATTTGGAAAAGGCTCTTTATTATTTTATTGAAAGAGGATCTTCTTTTTATCCTTCTCTCTGCAAATAGAAAACAAAAATGTAATAAATTAAACATTAAATATTTTTACTTTCTCTTACCTATATATGAAATATATAGTGAGAAAAAATTGACTTCTAGTTTTCAACGGAAATACACATTTTGAGTCTAAAAAAAATGGGTCTCTCAAATGGTCTGTGTGTGTGTGAACAAGATTCTTAAAAATGAAAAAAGTTTCGAGGCTAAAATTTTACATTTAAGTTACGTACTCTCATTGCACCTCGAAGCTTTTGAATAAAATCGGCCAATTTATGTATTTTTTTGGGATTTTCTCTCTCTCGCTCTAACGATTTTGATTAAATCTTATATCAATTATTTATTAGATGATCATTGAAACTCTTATCCGCCATTCAAAATGGTTCGGAGCCCACTATACTAATGTAGTCTTTTGCCCTTGATCGGGGAAAGGAGTAACCGCTCTATTTTTTTAAACTACTCCAACGAAATCGATTATTGTTATTAAATTAGCATTGAACGGCTACCTAGGGGGACTGATGCAAAAAATCTGACGAGACACTACATCACTCAGCTTTCCTTATCTTAGGTAAGAGTAAGTTGTGTGATGCTCATTTGTCATATCAAAATTTTATTTAATGAAAAAATCCTTCTTGCCCGGGTTCTCAGGCAATCTGATGATAATTTATTAATATTGGATACCAAATGATATAAATAAATATACCAGGATCATCATCATCAATATTTATCGTAAATATATATTATATATTAATGTCTATATGGCCTCAGATGCAGAAGACTAAAAATAATAGCATATGTTGCCTAGCTGCTGAAATAGTATTTTTTTTACTTGCTTCAATTTTTATAGTCATAGAATGAAGGGGAATAAATTTATTATTATTTTCACCTCTTAATCCTCAAAGAGACTTTTTTTCTAATAAATGCTCATGCTTTTTTAAGATAATTAATTATTTATTTCTGAATGAAATCGCCATTAAAATAATCAAATTGTTCTAATTGTTCACAAGTCGTTGATAGGTTTTGGTTATAGCACTCTTGAGTTTGAAATAAAAGTTTAAAGTTTCCTAAAATGAATTCTTGAAAATTTCCTGAAATAAAAGCACTTCTTTGTTTTGTAATTCGAACAGTTTTACTTTTAATTACGAATCAATTAGGACATCAATTAGTGAAGACAAAAATAATTAACGATTGTTTGTTTTATCTAAAACATTAGAAGAAGGCGTCCAATAGAAGAAGAGCAGCCAGCAGCTCTGCATTTTTAGCCCCCGAATCGCGTTAAGCATTCGCTTGATTGTTCCTTTTGGGGGGTGGGGGGGGGGAGCTTCGACCTTTCAAAGATGGGAAACTCTTATCAACGCCCACTTGTCATTTCTGCAAATGATTAGCATCGTTTGCCAGGCCGACAAGAGCCACTGCTTTCTTTTCCCAAATTGGAAATCTCACTCTGGGATTTAAGAAAAATTAATTTTAAATTCCCTTTGTAGATCTTACTCCATTTTTTTTTCTTATCCTTGTGACTGATGAAGTTACATCTCAACATCTTGAAAAAGATGTCTCTCACCCAGCGAGTAGCTAACCTTGAAGAAAATCGCACAGCGAGAGGGAAAAGTTCCCCTCATGATTTTAGAAAAACTCAAGTTGAAAAAAGTGTAAATGAAAAAAATTTTTTTTAAATTTATAAATATATATATTATAGGCTCTAATAAAAATTGCCTCAATCAGCAATTGTTGGAATCAAATGAGATCGTAGATTCCGACGATATTTATTTAAATTAATTGAAGCCAATATAATTTAAATAAATTTTTGTCGCTCAGGTCGGGAAGCAAACCACTGACCTGTGGTATGTGAAGCCAGACCTCTAGCTCTGCACCAACGGACTGGACGAAACTGTAGAATTAGAATTTATTAATTTAATTTAGTTATAAAAAAAAATAATTTCTCTAAGTAATGAAATAGAGAAATGCATAGTGAACTCATTTTATTTGTTAAAGAAAGATCTTAGATATGAGTATATAGAAAAAATTACAAAAAAGAAAACAATTTAAAATTTAAGATGTATTAATCATTTTCCAAATTCATTGGCATTTGATTTCTTAAGATATGTACCAAAAATAAATGTTGGTCATGAGCATTTTTTTTTTTTTTTTTTGAGGGAAAATCCTTAAATTAAAGGCCTCACATTATCTTAAGCAGGTCGCAGTGGACGAGCTGTTT
>JAAAKE020136536.1:3066-13849 GCA_010014785.2 Anisolabis maritima
CCCCCCCCCCCCCCCCCCCCCCCCCCCCCCCCCAAAATGTCCTATCAAGGTTCTTGTATATCAGTAGCTGTTAACTTTTTAAACTCCCGACCCCCTAAATATTGTAAAATAAGTTCGCGGCCCCTACAATAATTTTAATTAGAGATTAAAAATTTTTGCGGAAAGGGTTCTGTGGAGAAGCTGGGAGGGAGACGCCGTTCTGCTCAGAGATTGGTGTTTGCTTCCCGGGTATTGAGGGATTTTTTCATTAAATAAAAATTCAATTGCATTCAATTATCACAACAGTTTTTTGGATGGGCAACAAGATTTTTATTTGGGGAGAGAGAGAGAGGAGCAAAAAAATTTATATTGTCTTGAGTCCAAGTGACTTGAAATTCAATTTAAACATATTATTTATTGTAATTTTTTTCTTATTTTTATTAAAAATTTTTGTTGATTTTTTTCGAAATTGGGGGGCTGGCCCAAACTGAATACTCCATGGGAGCCAACTATTTTTTGTGTAAAGCTCATTCATTATTAAAATATTAGAAATGTAGATAGATGAGCAAAATTTAGCGATATTATCAATTATATTTGATTTGTATCTTAATGAACGAAATAAACACTTGGGATTTGGGATAATTACTTTCCATTTTTTTACATTTTTTTAATGAAGTTAAACCGACCATTTTTTAGGTCGATTGATTTATCATAATGCTCAATTTCTTTTAACGAACTTTTTTCATTTTTTTGTTCATTCTCGGCATATTAGTCCCTTAAGTAAGGAAAAAAAAGGGAAGTTATCCTATTAAAAATGATTTAATATCAAATCGAAATGTCTCATTTTCCCATTTCCAACGTCACGTGAACTTAATTTATAGGCATTAGGAAGGGAGAGGGAAATGGGCGGAGGAAAAACTTTTCACTTGAAAAGGGATTTTCTGGTAATTTATCATTTGGATAAAAGAATAGGATATTTTGAAATTGATGTTTTTATGTATTGTATTATATTTCAATTCAAAGGGAGTTTAAGCTTTATCCTAATGTATATGAACACCCACCCGACTTACATGTTGGAATCATAGTATTATACTAAAATCCGCACGGCATGCAATGGTTCAAAAGAGTATTATTTTACCTTTATATCTTTCTCTATTAAAAACAAAACATCCACAGGTTACTTGAATCAATTTACAAGTTAAATGATATTTTTATTTTATAATTCGATTGAGACGTATTTATTCTTAATTTACTTTAATTTGCTACACTAAGAATATAATATTTTTTAGACCCCAAAATCAAGGTACTATTATTGATTAATGATTGCATTGAACTCTAAGTAAAATGTAAAGCGTATGCCTATATTCTCTTTGGGAAATAACGATTCCGATCGAGATAGCACTCAAATGACATCTGTCTTTTTCGAGTCAATGTGCGCGTGCGTAAAATCATCATATAAAATCTGAACAAGAAGTTTCTATATAAACAAATGTCAGCCTTCTTTTAATAATAGATCAGTTGTTCCCAACCTTAGAGAAATAACACTATTTAAAAAATTTAATTAAAATTAAGTTTTTAACACGAATACGGTTTATTATTAATTTATTTTGCCCAGAGCATATTTTTAGATTTGTTATTATAAAGAATGGATGGATATTGTTTATTTCAGATAGTACTTGTTCAATGTAAAAGTTTATTTTTTCTTTAATTTTTTACCTTACCGGTTCGCAAACGAAAAAGATTGGGAACCGCTGTTGTAGATTCAGCTTTGAAAATTTTCGAATCAGCCAATACAGTAAGACAAGAGGATGTCATTTGAATGTTTTTCTGTCAAAAGGGAGAGCCCCAAAATTAAAAAAATAAAATAAAATTTTTGATGTTCTCTCCTCTGCTCAAAAAAGCTTGGGCTCAAAGAGCCAAAATTGATGAATCATAAATACCTCCACGGACTGAAACGCTTCCCAAAATTAAATCCATCAATCAATCCAAAAAAAGGAATTTTTTCAAGAAATAAATTTCCACTCACATTCGCGAGTTCCTTCTCAAGGTCGATTACTTTGATAAGCTCTGCTGCAGCTTCATCTCTATCTTTGGCGCCTAGCAAAAGCGCAACCTCTGTCATGTACCGATGATATGCTTGAAGATCTTGCTCGGAATTCGCCTTTAGGTAATAATCACGACTTGGAAGTGCGAGGGACATTTGGTCCAACTTAAATAAAAGAAAAAAATTCGAAATTAAAAATTTGGAACTTGAAAAACATTTGTTATAATATCAAAAATAATCGGAGTGAGTTTCCTAGTTTCATTTCGATTAATGATTGAGTATCTAAATGTTTATGACCAAAAAAATTGGGGCCTCGTTGCTTGCGCCCCTTAAATTTATGACTATAGATTTTTTTTTAGCAATATATGATAATATGCGACACATCAATGAAATCAATAGACAATATCGTTTTAATCACGTTTAGTTGAATATTGTTTCCCGCTAAAGTTGTAGTTAAAAATTTGTGTCACTCTTCTGGAAAAAACCATTATTTTTTCAAAAAAAATTTTTAAACATAAGATTATTAAATATAAGAATTCATTAAACATCATTAAATATGGTAATTTTGTCAAAAAAGCAAATTTTTAAACCGAGGGTTTCTATAAACTATCCATAATTTTTGGTTAATTTAGAAAATCTTTATATCTGATATGAAGTAAAAAACCACTCTTAAATATCAATCCATATTAAAATCAAGCCAATGGTTTTTAAGAATCAAAAAAGTTTACAGAAAAAAAAAATCGATCTCAGGATAGGCAGGGGCGCGGACAAAATTATTTATATTTAATTGTTTAAACATATTCATGATTATAATATTAATAAAGGTATAAGATGATTGATAGATTAGTCTAGAATCTACCTGTAGAATATTAACTGAGGAATTCTTGTCATCGGGGCCAACCCATTGTTCGACAAGGACTCCCGTGTTATACTCGCCCCGGAGGCGACCGATCAACGTCTCAACTGAGAAGTCGGGGGGTCGCCATTCTTGACCCTGGGTCACTGGCCATCCTCCGAGGTCAGAGAGAGCACGCCGCAGGGGCTCATCCCCTAGTTGTCGGATCTGGCCTGGAAGGAAGAAAAACAAAATATAAACACAAGACAAGGATATTTATATACTCAATATATTTACTTTAAAGAGATAGACCTATAAAGAATATAAAAATATGAATTATACTCGTATATATATTTCTTCACAGAAAAATCGGTATAAGTTTTAGTATTATTTATTTCAATAAATTGATTCCAACCGTATAGTCAAGTAGAATCTCCACCCCGTGGCCGAGAGGTTAGAGATATTGACATTGTCACTATTCATAACCTTCAAAGCCAAGGGATGTCGGTTCGGACAACCGTTGAATTTTATATATATATAATATATATATGATGCAAATGATATAATATATATATATACACAATATATGATACAAATTTTTAACCATTATACCAGTCCCTAATCCACCATATTACTAGAATAAATATTCAATAGTTCATGCAGTGTCTAATTCAAGGGAGCTCTCTCTTTTGTAAACGAGGACCCTCTGCCCTTGATTGTCATTCTCGATTTGTCCAGTTAAACACAGAACACCTTAATTAAGCCAACTTCTAACCCTTAGACTACCTAATCTATTCTAAGGAGGATATTCTATTTGAGAATGGCTCTCATCTCAATACCAATCAGGATCGAAACGTATATGGAGTCAAAAAAAATAAAATAAAAATGTCCTTATTGATTTTTTCTCTATCTTCTTGTATTACAACTTAGGAATCGAAACGCCATCCTTTGATAGGCGAAGCTTGGTACTCACCCCCACATCACAGCTTTCCATTGTATGGATATTCGATCTCATGTCAGATAAAATAAAAAGAACAAACAACGCAATGAAATATTTTTTTTTGTCTTTCAATATCGAAAGTCCTATAGATATATATAGATACAAATGTGTCGAAAGCCATTAATCAATCAATTTAAATATTGAATAGGAGTTGTTTTGAAAATGATAGTGGTTTTCAAAATGACCCAATGGCCTAATATCAATATATCCTTTAAGATAAGGGAGTACGAGAAGATTGTTTTGACTGGGCATGTTTGATGCCTCCCGGACTTGAACCAGGGACTTTTGCGGCGGATGCTGCCATTACACCAAAGCACCCCGACCCAGTGAAAACATCATCTCGGGGATGCCAATATATAAAAGAGGAATTTCTCTAGTAAGAATAGATCTTATTGTACTTTCGCATCGCCTTGGAAGCTCTCACAATACTAGATGCAAGCCAGAAGCGAGTAAGCCCCAGAGGAGTAGTGGCATTGGAATTAATTGGAAGCCAACATAGCCCAGTAAATAGAAAACGTCATTAAAACTAGAATAAATGAGTAGTAAGCTAATTTTTGGATATGTGTTAGACACTATTAAAATAATATATTTCTGAAAATTTTCCAATATGTGACGGCATTCTAAATGGCGACCGAGGGTCATAGCAAACTGTTTAAAACTAAATAAGCCAAAATTTTTATCTCTTTATAAATTTTCGAGAAATCAACCCCAAAAGGATTTTTTTTTCAAAAAAATCTTTTAAAAATAAGTGCTAGAAATTTATTTCTATCCGATGATTAGGGCTCAAATGAAACTATATCATATTCTGTAAAATGTTTTTACCTCTAAGTTTTTGCGTTTAATTCGGCCTTATTTTATTATTAAAATTATTTAATTGTAATTTAAAGAAAAAAAATTTTAAAGTCCTTTTTCGGTTGATTTCTCAAAAATTTATAAAGTGATAGATATTGTGGGAAATTGAATTACAAACAATTTGCTAGGTATTCGACGATCATAGAATAAATAGAAAAGAAGCTATGAAGAAATAACTGAAGAGCCAGCCCGATAACATCAGACGCCATTTTGAATACCTGCCCCCCTGGGGAAGTTGGAGAATATTGAGAAAAGTCTTATTTTAATATGTGTCTAACACATATCCAAAGATTAGCTTTCTACTAATTTATCCTGGGTCAAACCCTAGGGCCAACATAATTTAAATAAATTTTATCTCTTAGGACAGGAAGCGAACCACTGAACCTTAGAATAATATAAACATTAAGTACAATATTTGTAGAAATTTTTTTTGAAATAAATATGAAGAAATTAGTTTCATTGACGAGTCTTTGTAGACATAGAAAAGCTTCAAAGTAGAGTATACTAAGACATCAAAGTAAGAGAATTCTCTTACTCCAAGATTAAGCCCAATAAATGTAAGTAGTAGAATTTCTCTTTAGATATCAAAAGTCTAATACAAAGGAATGCAACATAACATATTGCAATTACACTGCCTGTAAGAACTGATATATATACATAACAACCTTAAAGGGCTCGTCCTCAAAGCCAATTTATCCAACCTGGGAAAATGTTTTATCTACCTGTTAAAATACAAAGTTATAGTTATACGGTATATACTGGCAAACTTAATAATTATAATATATTTACATTTAAATAAATATATTGGGGGTATATTATACTCATTTGCATGTTTCTGAGGTAAGTTTGTTAACTTTGTTAAATGTAAGTTGTAAATAAAATATTATATTTTTTGTTAGATTAAATTTTACTTGAAACATGTCTATAGAAATGAATAAAAGGAGAAGGGCGTGTTTGTTTTTTTAAACAAATGGGAAATTATATATGTTTATGGAATTTATGTGCGAATCAATATAATTTTTATTTGTAATATGGGAATATCAATTGCAAATGAATACATTCTGTTCCGTCATTACGAAGCTTAACAAAATGAAAAATTTGAAGGATTGGAAGGTAAATTAAGAGAAAAAATGAAATTACTAACAGATAAATATTTTGCGTTTATTGAAATTTGGTTTTAAAGTATCCGGCCATTCATCTCCTTTCGAAACGTCATTTGAGTTTGAGAACACAGGCTTACGGGACGGATGATTTTTTCGAGCTGTGTATTTCTTATATCGCAATCAACAAAATTTGCAAAAAGAAAAATTGCCTTTTGAAAATTTTTCAAACATTGTAAAAATAAGGCAAATTAAATATCAATTTTATGGAAAAATCAATATAACCATACCTGAATGAAAAATTTTTTGAAAAAAATATTGGAAATAATTTCTAAAAATTTTGTTATTTTTTCTAGGCTAAATAAAAAGTTTTCTTTCTGAAGATTAATATAAGTTATATATTCTCAAGGTATTTATGATTCGAAAAATTAATTTGAATAGTTAAATCAATTTTAACCACTTAAATGGAAAAGTTCCTTTATGGTTAATTTCGTTCAAATCGATTAACCTAGTCACGGAAATAATAAAGAAATAGGTAAAAAAAAAAAACTTTCAATTTCTTTTTTGTCTTTAAAATTTTCTATTTCACCCTCCTCTCTGAAAAGTTCCCTGTTTTAAAACTTCATTTCCCATGACCTTGACCGATTTTCTTACTAAATTAAACTCCACGTAGCTTAGCGACTCACAGAGAATAAAAGGAATTGGAGATAGCGAAAAAGAAAAAAATTCATTTATAAAAGAAGTTGGGGTAAATAAAGATAAAACTAAATTGTTACATTTTATTAAGGAGAGGGAGGAATTTAAAACTATGAGGCATTTGGAATGGGAATATCAACAAAAAGGAATTATATTTAATGCATATTATCTTAAACGTCCTAACAATAGAGGAATTTTAAAATATATTCCTCCCTTTTATCTTTTACTTTGTCTCTTACTAGTAAAATGAAGAGAATTAGATATTCGAATATAAGTTATCACGAGATCCAAAAAAGAATTGAATAGGGTCTGCCCGTTTTTTCTTTCTGGTATACGTATTATAGGGAAAGTAATCGTCCAAAATTCGATCTCGAGATTTTGATTGTTCTTGACCAGTACACTAATAGATTTTTCGATTAATTGGTCCAGAGGTCTTTTAGCATGCGCTTGCGTGGTCCTCTCTCAATTGAAAAATCCATTAGTGTTGGTTGAGTTGCATACTTTCTAGCAGACAAACATGAATGAATTTATGCTCCACATGATATGACCTTTTGAGTTCGAAAATGATTTTTTGATGTTTGTTTGTGAATAACATAGTCAGACAATTTATTGTTTTTGTTGGGAGTGGCAAAAATTCATATGCAAAGATATTCGATATTATTTAAGATGGTAAAAACTGAATAATATAAAAGTTTAGTTGAATATTTATGAAGATTTTTGGAGAGAGAAATTCAGCATCTCATGTGAAAATATTTTTTCCAAGTTTTCATTTAAGGGGAGTGGGGGGGGGGGGCACCTTAGTTCTACCAATGTGATGAAACGAAATATTCAAATTTGATATTCTTATTAAATATAGAATTGAAGATTTTTTTAAATCGATGAACAAACGTGTTTTTTTTTTTTTTTTACAAATTCTCTAATTTTATATATGATATTCTTATTTGTCCTTATCTGAGTTTCATGCAATGATTCAAATAAAAGAGAAAAAGAGCTGGCACGTCGCATTGCTTGAGGCTTGATGAGTTTGGAGAGGAAGACTGGCTTAGAAGGATAAAAGAAATACTAGTCTTAGCTCGTGCTTAGTATTCACTAACTACTCTGAGAGTTTAGGGATAAATTCAAATTTTAAAATATTTTTCGGTATTAGACTTCGGATTTATTTAAATTAATTAGAAGCCAATATAATTTAAATCAATTTATCGTTTAAGGAAACGGTGAGCGAACCACAGTCCTTTTTTTTTAAAAGCTTTTTCGGTATATAAGGCCACATACACTTTAAACAATTACAATTAAATTTTAATTACGATACAGATTATCCAGGCATATTTATTTACATCAATTGGTATTCAATTGATTTAAATGAATTTTCATCGGAGTGACTGGGATCCGAACCCACGCCCCTTAAGATTATCGGACATTGACAATGTTAGAATCTATCACAGCCACGGGAGGGGGGGGGGAATGATGATGATAATGATGATGATGATGGGGCATGATGCGAGGCCTCTATTCCAAGGAACAGGGTTAAGTTCAAATTTTATTTTTTACTAAGAATTCAAAATCTGTAAAGAACCGCATATAATGCAGTGGGATATAAACAGGAAGATCGTGATTTCGATTCTCGAAGTGAGAACAATTTTTGAATTTCCGGTGGAAATCATCATGTCGCTGATTCTCTAGTAAAATATTTATTATTTACCAAAATATAAAATTTAAATGTTTACTTCTCTTACCAATTTATGTAATATATAGTAGAGTGAAAGTATTGAGATCTTAAAAGAAAATCAATGTCAAGATTTCAACGGAAATACAAGTCTCGCAAAATGGCCTGTGTATGCTTGTCTGAATAGAATATCTCAAAAACGAAAAACCTTCTGAAGCTCAAACTTGTTATTTAATTTAGGTACCCACATCGTGCGGTACGAAGGTTTTGAATAAAATCCACCAATCGATATTAGTTTATTTATTGATATACTTTTTTAGTTTTTTTCGATTTTCTCAAGAATCAAAAATACTATAAATAAATATTAATTACAAATAACCTATAAGGGACTGAATATGGACGAATATATTTTGACCAAAACGTCTCAACTGGCTACGAATTAATCAACTATAAATAAATAAATTAAAAAATCTAATTCCTTTTAGAAAATTTTTTAATATGGCACTCGGTTAAAATTAGACTATTTACCTATTGGATGCTGATACACTAGTGTAAAGAAAAAATCTGATGTGAAAGCAACGAAAAATGTCCAGAGTAAAGGATATGCTGAGTAAGTAACAACCCTACATTAATTTCTCTTGCATAAACAGGTAATGTTTTATGATGTCCTCTTACCCACATTGTTATAGTCATTTTCATTTCATTTGGACAGTATAGGCCCACCTTCGCCGTATATTTACTCGAGATGCCTTCGTGTAAGGAAACACATACCTCAAACTTAGTCAATCCACCTAACGTCACTCCTTGATTTCCTATCTTCCTACTATATTTATATCTAGCTAACTAACAGATACTTATATTTAATTCCACCTGGTCCCTTTCATCTAACCTAATCTATGCTAGTGATAATGTCCTAGTTTGAGAAGGAGAGTATTTAAATTATATTTCTGCTGCGTTGTTTTCATTTATTCTGTTGTCACATTTTGTGAGTGGATGGTGACCACGAATTACAAGAGGTTGGCATTTCTTCTACTCCCTTTGTATCAGGCTTCACCTTCCTTCCCTTCAAGCAGCAGCCCTTGCGACGAGGCCCTTTAATTCTTCGCATCTGCCTCTGCTATGACCAAAATGAAGGTTTTTTTAGTCTCTTCGGAATCTTGAGCCATATAGACTTTTTAACGCATTATGTATACTTATTACAATACTATACAAATTATTCAGGAATATTTATTTACATCAAATGGTATCCAATTGATTTAAATAAATTTTCATCGGACTGCCTGGGATCCGAACCCACATCCCTTGGTTTTGAAGGTAATCAATATTAATATTGTCACTATCTCTAACTTCTCGGCTACTGGATGGGGGCTTAAAATGAGAGATTAAAGACAAAGATAGAAGAATAGATTTTTGTTTTTGTATTTTGTTTATGTTGATTTATACTTTATATTTTTTATATATTTAGAAAAAATGCGGAACGTTATATTTGTTAAAAGTCAAATTCCTAGTTATAGAATGTAGTTCATAAAAATATGAAAATATTTAAAATGTATATAAATGTTTTTAAACATTCAACTATCAAATTTTAATTAAACCATTTTTAATCTTGCCGAATAGCCAAAGTGTAGGTAGCTATAAAGTTAATGTAAATGCAAAAAAAAAAAAACTAAATTGAACTAATGATATCAAAATCTATTTGAGGTCCCCTGAGATTGTCAATTAAGTTTTCGAAGTGATATCTGTGTATAGGATGTGTGTACAGTAATTGTGTCCACCGATGTCGAACTATTTACAAAATTTTAATATTCTCTGTTCAGAGAAATACTATATATTGATTTATGAATGTGTGCTTGTTGTAATGTGGCATCGGAGATAATTTTTATAGAAAAGTGATTTGTAACTAAGAAGCTGAAAAAGGCATAATCTATGCCAAAACGTTATTCTCAATATTGTGGAATAACGCATGCTGTTGCACATTAATTTCATTCCCAATAATAACATTCTAGCCTTCAACTATTATATTACTTAATTAATATAATATAATAACATTAAGCATTTATATATAGTTTACATGAACAGGTATGAACACGTATCTAGGCCGAGGCTTACTATAAGATTTAGAATTCAGATGCTAATCTAATTCAAATAAATTATTCATGTCGTTTGACTTATATTCTTTAGTTTTATATAAAATTTTTTGTATCATGTGGTGAAGGAGGTTTATAATTAAGGTCAAAATGGCCTTACACAGATAGAAGTATAGAGCAATAGAGACGGACATGTGACATAGTAAATATGACAATTTTAATCGTATAGGAAGATTGTCCCTTTAAGAAATATGTAGAATAAATTTTCAGAAAAAAAACTTTCGGATAGCAAAAAAAAAAAAAAAAAAAAATGAAAAGTTGAAATGCAATCATCAGTATTGATATTGAGGAATTCTTAAATTATAATGTGAATTAGAAATATTAAATGACTAAAGAGTATAATAAAAGAATAATTAGTAATAGTGAATTGAAATACCTATGTAAAAAGATTGAAAAACGAGTGGCGTGGTAGAGAGGCAGACTGGCTGCCATGATGGATGCTTACCAAATGAGGAGCCGTTGGTTTA
>JAAAKE020136558.1:0-13848 GCA_010014785.2 Anisolabis maritima
AGAGCATAATTTTTTCGCCATGCTTAAAAGTGGAGCAAAAACTTACGCTTTATATTTTTTACAAAAAAAAAAAAAAAAAAAAAACAAAAAAAAACAATACTTTCTTTATTATGTCTAATAAACACTCAATTGTTTTTATATGAAATATTTTTAAACGAATTTAAAACAAAAATTCATTCTCTTTTTACACGAGTTGTTTCGATTTAACAGACTTAAGTTTTAAAAAAGAACAAAAATATATAAATTTCTCCAAAAATGTATAAAAATTAAAAAAAAAATGTATAAATAAAGAACAATAGCTTGTAATTATTTTATATTTTTATTTTATCCTTCTTAATTTTGTTTTGATTGTTAGATAGGTGTTTTTTTAGGCATTTCGACGCCCCCGGAAATCTCCCGCCCACAGGAGTTTGCTCTGATTAAACCGTATAAGCGTAATAAAATAATGATAAGATTCTAACATAATTGTTTAATTTTGTATTATTTTTTCTGATTTTAATTTCTATTTATCACATTATAGGTAAGAAAATGTAAAAATAAAATCAGTAGAAGATTTCCATCTCATACTTCCATTTGACTAATTATCTCCAAAATATAGATTTAAGCTCTTTTATTTATTAGTTTAATGACATCAAAATTTTGCCATTATTCCCAGTCAGGAAGTGTAATTTTTCCAATTTTATTAAATTTAGAAAAATTTTAATTTGCCAAATGGATAAGTTTTCTGAGAAAATAAAAAATCTCTTTAATTAATAAAATATAATTCACAAGATTTTAAAAATATTTCTATAATTTATATTTTTTTAATTTGACCTGGAAAATTATCGTTTATAAAAAAAAAAATTAAATATTTATTTTTAAAATAAAATTTATATAATTCTTTAAATAATTTATTAATTAAAGAAATTTTTATTAATTTTTTTTTTTTTTTATTTTCTCGGAAAACATTCATTTGGTCAACAAAATTTTTTTTAAATTGAATAAAATATTGAAGAAAATTTGATGTAATTAATATTTTAAATCTATATTTTGAGATAATTGGTGAAGTGTAAAATGGAAAAATCTAAATCTATTATCAATTAGTGCTGGTCACAATATTAAAATTTTTAATAATTAACAATTCTGGATTCTCTTGAGGAAGTAAGTGGTAACTCACCTCAACACAAGTTATTCCTTTAGCCACAGTTCTTGGCACATATGAGTGACAAGAGAGAGAGAGATGAGCTTAGATTTATATTTAGAATTCAGAACGAATATAGGGAATAATGCAAGTAGAACCAATGAATAGAAGCAAGGTCCTAAATAAGCAAAGCAAATTTAGCTCATTTTGTCTATTTGAAATTAAGGTATTTTATTAGAATTATAGAGAGCACTATGCAAAACATCGTGTTTTATTTACAAATACATAAAATAATTTACATAGTTTCGGTCTATGAATAATAAATAAAGTTATTTTGTATGTGATTAAATTAAATTTATCATATTTTTTTGTTGAAAAAGAAAAATTTTTGAATCTGATTTTTCTAAAAATTTTTCAAGTAAATTAAAATTTATTTCAGTATCGTAAAATTAATTAAGCTTGCACAAGAAATACTAACATGGGGATTATGTTCTCTTTGTAAAATTTTTGACCTTCTTTCCCTCGCTTAAAAAAATGTCTCGGCTACTGATTAATCCAAATTATTATCACTGCGATCATTACTGTTGTTTATTAAAGTACTGCGATTACTCTATATCAAATTTTTTAAATTGCAATTATATGTATCACTAATTTAAAAAACTACTTGAAATATTCAAGTATTTTTTCAGATAAACTGTAATTGTGGAAGTACTTCTTAAATTTAAATTGTATTAGTATATTAATTTTAATAGTATTCCAAGTATTAGAATTACTGAATAGCAATTTCCAGTACTATAAGTATTCTCTATTTAATGAGACTTGATTATTAAAAGTGGAGGCGGAGGGATGGCAGTTTGCCGACCCCTCAGAGTGCGCCCTAAGCCACGGCGTTGCTATGTGATCACCCACGTTGCCAGACTCACAAAAACACTACGGTTACTAATACTGACAACGCTGCAGTCATCCAACCTGCCTCTCCGCTGAGAGTCCAGTACTGAAGTTATAATTTATTAAATAATCTAGAGTATCAAAGCTCTGCATATGATGAGTTTTGGTTGCATTATTACACCCATAAAAGCCGAAATGGTTCAGAAAAGAGTGATGCTGATCGACCCGTCACAATACGTTACTTCATTTTACGACACTGAAAAAAATAAACTTCCTAGACTCTTGAATAATTTTGTAAAATAAATAAATGATTCGCCTATCGAAGTTTGAAAGAGACAAGAATTTCTTTATTTATAGAATAACGACGTTTTCCAGCATTGGGATTTTATCATATTTCTTCGCTTAAACGATCTCAGTGATAAATAGAAATAAATATATCAATGATTATAAATAACGAGAATAGTCCATTAAATTTTTTTTTTTCGGAATTGAAAGAAATAAATTATTCGGAGGGGATTTGATGCCTCTTCAAGACGACGTCCAGTAAATGTCTATTTTTAATCCCATTTGAATTTCTTAAATTAGAAAAAGGGCCTCAAAGGGCCTGAGAAAAACGAGGCCAAAGGCTATATTTGCGCCGAAAGACAGGTTCAGAGTAGGATTAACAACCGAGAGAGGACGAAAGGGCCAAAAGGGCCCAAAGACCCGAGACCCGGCCAATTGTTTATCTTAGTCTCTCTCCTTAGGAAGATTTTTTTTTTTTTGGGTGCTGACTTCTCTCCTCTCGGGAAGATAAATTACAGTATAACGAAAACACGTTAAAATGTCATTCGAATTCATTTACCAAATTATTGGATATGTTTAAGAAAGTATTTCAATTAAAGATAAAATAATTAAGACTGTTTTTATTGTATTAAACCCTAAAGGGGTCGATTCCAGAAGCGAAAGGATGACATATATAAAGTGAATTAAAGTGTTAATTTTAGAAAATGAAATAAAATTTATAATGGAAAAATATAAATTAAAATTAGAGAAAATATTTGTGCCTTTTGAAAACGCTTTGAAAACAGACTAACAAATATGCTTGTCTGATTAGCGGTTTGCCTATGGGATGGGAAAGTGAGGTAGACTGACATAAAGGGAGAAAGTAAAATATCACAATTAGATTATACTATATTTAATATAACTTCAATATTGAGCATATGGAATGGAGAGTGAAGGGATGGCAGTCCGGCGAACACAAAGCGCCCCTCCATCAACATCCTAACCATCAACGGTTTTTTACAAAAACTTCTCACTTCCATCAGAAATATACAACACTGCTGTCGCCCGCCCTGCCCCTCCGTGGAGAGCTAGTACTGAAGTTATATTAAATATAGTCTATCTTATTTTGAAATCATCATTTTATTCTGCGTACGTTCTTGGAATTCTCGAGTGGCAGAAAGGGCTTCCCTCCTCTCTTAGAAATAGATAATGAACCAACATTATGATTGAGCTTAGATGTTATAACGGGAGCATATTTTGTTTTCACAATTATCGAGTGGGTATGTTTTGACTTCGTATGTATTTTTAAATATTAAAAGTTCAATTTTTTAATCATTAAATAATATTTTACATTCCTCTTCTCTCCGAATGATTTTTAAATGAACTTTATAAAATTCGATAAGAGTAATTTAATTAAGTTCCTTTGATAAGAAAGTATTGTAATAAAGAATGAAATAGTATTTTTATAGTAATAATAAAATAAAAATAAAACAAATTTTTTTTATATTGAATAATTTCACTTCGCGTCTATTTTCTCTCTAATTAGCTCTCATTATAAATTATAATCAAATTCCAGGAACGAAAAAAAACATTTATCTGTTTAAGGACTTGACTTTTATCACAAATATAGTTTTGATGAATCTGATAACTAAAAAAAAAAACTAATTATAAGCTAAATGTATTTAATTACTATATCAAACGTTAGATTCCTATAAATAGTTAATTATATGGAATTTATTTAAAAGGTTTATTAATATTATAAATCATGAAAAATGACACAACTCTCGCATGTGCTATAAAAATAAACAGACCAGAACAAAAAAAAATGTTTTGTAATAAAGCATTAAATTTATAAAATATATTGCTGGGTTCAAAATTAATTTGACACTTGAAATAAATGGTATGGAGATCCATAGACTACTTCCATATTCCTCATAAATTATAGAAAAAATGTTGATTTAAAAAAAAAGATATAACAATTAAAGCAAATGGAAGTCATTTACGGTTTTGTTTACATTAAGCTTGATACAATAAAAAGATTAATTTTTATAAATTTTAACTGGTAAAAAAAATAATTTGGCCAAAAAAATAGAAATTAGAACGGAAAAAATTTGAACTAATCCAAAAATTTGTCGAGAATTGTTTTTTTTTTTTTTAATGCTTAATTTTTAACTGATACCAGCCTTTTAGATGATTTCTCAATAACTTTTTATTTTAATAACTATATAGGCAATGACGCCAGCTTCGTGAATGATCGGGTGTTTCCGGGATTCGTTTTATATGTTCAGTTTAAAAATTAGTATAAAATCACAGAAACAAGAAAAAAATTATGGTTTCTAATCAATAAATCTATTTATATGTGTTAAAAAATACACAATAATTTTTAATAAATTAATTACACTTTGAAATGTTTAAATAATAAAAATAGACTCGGAAAAAATCTCAGGTTTAAATTTTCTTTTTTTTAAAAGTCTTTTTAGCATCTAAAGTCATCGAATATATATATATATATACTCATAAATAATTTTAATATTATATAACATTTAATATATACAATACAAATTATCTAGATATATTTATTTATATCAATTGATATCCAATTGATTTAAATAAATTTTCATTGGACTGCGTGGGATCCAAACCCACACCCCTTGTCTTTTGAGATATCAATATTGACAATGTCACTATTTTTAACCTTTTGGCCACGGGGTGGGGGCTTTAATCTCATGAACTTTCGATTCAATGCTCCAGGAATGTTCTAGAACACACAATGCATATGTGAGCAGTTGTAATAAGTCCGCTATAGAGCTTCGGAACAATTAATCGAAAAACCCATTAGTAAGTTGATTATTTCTGTTGCTTCTCTTAGAATAAAGAAAAATCTGCAACTCATATTTGTTTCTGTTAGAATATATAATCTTGGCTTAAGAATGTAATCTTGAATTAAGAAAAAATAATTTTTAAACTTTAACCTTAAGTTCAATTTTTTTAGTGTTTATAAACATCAATTTCTTTATCATGTCTTAATTCAAACGCTCCCTTTTCGATGAAAAGTTTTTTAATCTCATAAAGCGAAGAGAAAGAAAATTAACTTACTATTGATTTATTTGATAATTCAATTGAATATAGATAATGAGAAATTAAATAGAATAAAGTCATTTAATTAAAATCAATGGATAACTAATAGAGATTGAAAGTTAACTCTTAAACAAATCTGAGAGGAGTTGAGAATAATACCATTCTAATCGATAAGGCATCAAAGTTTGCCCCATGAAAAGTTAATAATTCTATTTCAATTCCTTGAACTAATGTCTTTGAGTTAACCAGAACTCTTCCAAATGATGACATGCATTAATTAAGCTCTCAACTTTAATAGTTAAACGGTAAAATCAGATTAAATGTTTCAAAATTCAATCACAAAATCATTTCTCATTTCAAATTTTTTTATTAAAAATATAGAAGTTTTACAATGATGAATGATTGATTTCTTGCATCTTAAAATCAATCATTGAACAAATAAATAACCGTCAAAATAATATGGGCTCATCCTAACACGCAATCCTCCATAAATAACCTCAATAGAAGCAGAGGGACTCAATCATCTAACAGTATCAATGGATCGGAAACGATATTCTGAAAAGCATCAACTCTTTCATTAAGCCATGGTCCATTGCACAATGATCATAAGTGACTCCTAGAGATATGCGCAGGCAACACCTAAGTGACATAAACTTAAATAAAAAAGATTCTAATAAATAAAACTAGGTCTACGGTCTGAATTAAAAAACTATTGAAAGTTTTTTTTACAATTAATACTTGACTCAGGAAACAATTGTTAATGATCACTTATTGTTGTAAATTTATGTAACAAATATCTAGATGAAGAAAGTATTTGACGTCAGGTTAAATAAATAAATTGGAATCATGGCGATCGATTTCATCATTCCTTACGTTAGTGTGAAATATCTGATTATAAATTCGGTTTAAGCGTTGGAGTTTTTTATTATTATTATTATTATTATTATTATTATTATTATCGACATAATATATTTCACTTTAAAGTAAGGTCTGATTAAATAACAAAATCGATCGTCTCGAAATTTACAATTTATTTATTTAACGTGACGTCAAATATATTCCTTCACTTGCTTTATCAAATCAAATGCAGTTTTTTTAATCAAATATATCCGTTATTTTAAATTATGGTTTGTTTATGTTTGAGCATTTGATGGTTTATTGTATTATGATTTTAATAATTAAACTATCAATTTATTGTCTGTATGTAGAAATGCTCGTAAGAAAAATTTCAACTTAAAGATAATTTCTCCGGACTTATTTACTTAGAATTTCTTAAATTAAAATTTTTTTAAGTGCTAATGTAAACATCTTCCTTAATAAAAAACAGTAAACTTTCCATAATTTAAGATTTTTCGTACGAGTGTTTCTGAATAGATAGCTAAATATTGGCTTTGACATCTTGACTGCAGCGTCATGGAAAGTCAGGGAAATTTGAATGTTTTTTTTTTTTTTTTTTTTTCAAAACATTAATAAAAACCTTTCCAGAAAATGCACTTAAATATTTCTGATAGTAGATAGTTTTAAATTTTTTCAAAAATTTAAGAATTGAAAATTTTTTAGTCTAAAACATGAGAAAAATTTAGAGAAAATTTTAAAATTAAAAAACTTTATAAAACTAATAAAAAAAGAAATTATAAATATCTATTTCATAATCCCAAATTTCTCGTCCCCTTCCAAGGAGTACAAAGAATTTCATTCATTAGACCATATATCGCCCCTATTGGTATCTCCGTTTATTTATAAGAGATAATTTTATGCACCAAAGCAGATATTTTTACTTTTTGTTTACCATTTCAGATTTAAATATTTCTTTTTCTTTCAAACTAGCGTCAAAATTAAAAGAACGTTAGTAGGGAATACTTCTTCACGTCCATTCGAAGACGAAATGAATTTCCTTTTCTCTGATAAATAATCACTTGGGTAGAGGTTCTTACAAACTAAAACTTATTAAAATTTGATTCTATTTCTCATGAAAACCTCGCCATGGCAGTCAAAATGTCTAGAAGAAATTATTAAAATATGAAATTTTGAAATGATTAAAGATCTCATACTCCCCATGAACAAAATATAATTCTCCCTGAAAAATGACCGGAACAATCCCCCTTTTCCCCCTCTCATTCGGCCTTTGATCAACTCATCAGTAAGAAATGTCAATCAATAAAACAACCATGAATTTTATCTTTTTATTTATGAGCGAGCAGGCTTTTTTATTTAAAAATAAGAGGCTTTGCAGTAATTCAATTAATTTCTTGATGGAGTGTAACATGGAGGGGAGCTCTTTTAAAGGGTGTATGTGCAAATAGCCAAATGGTAATTTGACAATTAATTGATCTCGATTACTCTACTCTATTTTACAGCGTTCATTTAATATAAATGAGAATTATAATAGAATAAACGTGTAGGTGTTTTTTTTTTTTTTTTTTTTTTGTAAATTTTTTATTTTCATAATTAACTTTTCCTCTCTATTGCAAATTTTTTTTTTTTTTTTTTTTACGGCAATTATTTAAAAAGGGGAAAAAAAACAAAGCTTTCTCATATGTATTTTTTTTTAATTTCAATAATATTTACCTGTTGCCAATTCACTCCCGCTTTTATTATTACTATTATTGTTTTTGCTCTTTTATTATTTTCATTTTGAAAATTATTTATTTTATTATTATCAAAGCTTGAGTAAAATCCCATAAATTATACAATTTTTTGTATGTCACATAGTTGTGAACAAGTTAGAATAATTACGAATTCATTATCCTTAATTGATAAAAGAAAATGATTTTGTTAGGATAAATTCTTAAGAAGAAAGAAAAACAAGCCCGTCGCATATATAATAATAATAAAAAATAGGAAATGAATGTAGTGATCACAAAAACACGATAATTAATATTAACTGTACTCTGAAACTTTAGTATTGGAGTGGAGGATAATCCTCGACCAATTAGAGTGCGCCCTGGGCAAAGGGGTGGTAAGCACCCACGTTGAGAAACACAAAAACACTCCTGCTGCTGTAAGGGGCACAACAGCAGTAGTCCGCCTGCCCCTCCACTGAGAGACCAATAAAATTATATTAAATAATCTGTAATCATTAAAATTTTATTTATAGAGTGACGGTCAAATATCTTGTTTTGATTTTGACTTTTTTCGGTTCATTTTGGCAATTATTTATCAAGAAGGCTTCGTAACAATGCTTTGATTGGGGAAGTATACTCATGTGTAAAAAATAATGTCCTCAAAGAAAGAATAGTCTGGCGAGAGTTAAAATAGACTTTTTAATTAAATAAGTGTTTGTAAGAAATTCTAATAAATGATTTTATTTTCCCGGTCAATTACCACTTATAATTTATCACCTATTCATTTATTCGGCAATGAGAGAGTATTGAAATGAATTAAATACAATCAATAATAATAAGAAAATTTTTTCCTATTATTCAATCACTTGGACAGAAGATAGAATTTTTTTTCAAAATAAAAATAAAAAATGTATGTATTGATAATAAAAAATGAAAAAACCGGATCAAATAGTTTTGAATAAAAATAGTATTTTCAGATTATATAATAAATTGAACGAAATGATGGATATATCAATAAAAAAGAAATAAATAAATACAATTATAGAAGTTTTGATAGACAATCACGTCCTTCTTCAAGACCAAAAAAAGAATGTTAAAAATTACGCCGAGATTTTATGAAAATGTGTAATTTTCAACAATTTTTAATATTTAAGAAGTGCACTAAATAGTTGGCCAATAAAGATCAAGAAACAATTATTAATAATCAACTATTGCTACTGGCAGACATTCAAAATGATCAATGCCGGAAGCTTTTTATTTAAATTTGATTTTTGTAAATTCTTTTTTAATTTATGGATTTATCTGTTACTTTGAATAAAAAGCTTTAATAATAATAATAATTTATTTATTTTTTATTATTATTATTAAACTATTGTCTTGAATTTATGTAACAATATATCTAGAGATTAAGAAAGTGAAGGAATCTATTTGACGTTTCGAGGCGATCGATTTCGTTATTATATATTGAGTGACGCCTGAAACGTCGACGGCTCAATATATCCTCTGTTTTGACTTTTAGAGAACCAAGGTAGTAAAAGGTTGTAGAAATTTTTTATCTGTGGGTTTATAAAATAAATAAAAAAAATAAAATCTAAAAAAAATCTATAAATGAATTAAACTATTATATTATATAACCACAGGTCCTGATGAAGAGCGAGATTAGCAAACGAATTGTTTAATTTTAAGGAAAAACTAATATTTTTGATAATTTCTTATATTTGCTATAATTAATAATTAAAGCAGTGGCAGCGAGCTTGGGTGAACTCATCTTTTTTTTACTCGTACAGATTATAAATATATAGTAGAAACTCGATTATCCGGACTAGGGTTGGTCTGAATAAACAAATACAAATTTAAAATATATCGAACGCCTCTCGACTTTCTCGTATACAAATATATAATAAATGGGTGAATTATCATGATTTTAGAAAAAAGTTTCAGGTAAAGAACAACTTCCGGTTATCAGAAGCGGACAAAATTTTAACCGTTATCTCTGGTTTTGATATAATGTACGTATACAACATTTTACTCGTCTTAGTGAAATCATTTTTGAGTTATTACGATTTTAGAAACAACGTACCACTTCCGGTTGCCGGAAATAGACGAAAAGTTGATAGAGATCTATGATTTTGTTGTAATGCACGTATATAAAATTTGGCTGATCGACATTAAAGCCTGCTCAAATTATCCTGTTAACGAACAGACACATACAGATATACCGAATTCGAAAAATGGTACTTTTGGACTCAGAGCGGTCTAAAACTAAATCAAAATATCGAGATCGAATTTGGACGATTACAATACTTTCTTTATACTACGTAAAGAGAGATTAAAAATCAAAAAAAGAGGAAAAAAAAAATGGTACGACAGAGCTAAAAAAAAGGCTGGGCTCCTTACACCCGGATAATCGAATTTGGGGCCAAACGGTAGTTTGGCAAAATATTAAGTTTTCAATTGATTTGTTTGGTTTAGAGCAAGGTTTTCTTATCGCGGCCCCCTTTTAACAGTCAAATTTTATTTTGTAATTATGAAGAATTATAGTGATGTGGCTGCTTAGTATTAAATTTTTTTTATGATTAATAGTGAACGTTTCAGAAACTTGTCGCCCCCTTCATCAGGATAATTAATTGTTAGATATATACTTGGCAGAGTGTAAATTATAATATTTATGAAATATAATATCCAATAATTAATTGTCTTGATGAAGGGGGCGATAGATCCCCGAAACGATGACTATTAATAAAAAATTAAATAAATATTGCAATTTTTTTTATTTAACTGTTTTTTCCTTAGAATATAAAAAATAGTAGCAGAGTTAGAGATCTAGTCGATTCCTGTCCTGAACGGAAAAATTATATTGGTTATCAATTCATTTAAATAAATATAGACCGTGTTTGGTTGAAAAGTACTTTAAAAAAAATAAATAAAATAATACTCTAAATTGGAAACTCCCAAAGTATTCGTTGCGATGCCTTGGCTTGCTTGCGGAGGCGTCGTGAAATGTAAAAAAAAATTAATTACCCAAGAACTTATTATATTTTTATTAAAATTTTTTTAACGTAAAAAAGTTAAAAAAAAAATCTAAATTCTCTGCTCTAAATTATAATTATTTTTTACTATCCAGATATAAAAGAACAATTTTTTTTTTCATTTGCTTATTAAAGAGGATTCAAGAAGATGAGTTAATATATGACTATATTCATTTAAATGGGGTTGGGGGGGGGGGGGGGGCTGGAGCCTGTCGAAGGCACAGCTCGTTTAAAATAAAATATTCTGACTATTATGGATGAAAAACTTGTCATTTAATTTTTTGTTCTAGCTTGGCTCTGTGCCCTTTACGTTCGCTCTTGGACCCTTAAGCGAGCTTATTATTAGTTACGCCACTGCCGACGACTTATTAAATTAGAAAATTGAAGGAATTTGTGAGGTCTTCAGGTGTTTGAAGAAGATAGTCGAATGAAAAAATAATGAAGAAGCTGATCTGAAAGTAGGCTGAAATTAAATGAGCGCTCCGCCCGGGGCGGATGAGGTGTGGCCTCAAGTTGAAGAGGTCTGCTTCGCGGTGGTCCTGAGCCCGGAGGCCCCAGGGGGTCCCAGAGGGGTCCCCGGGGACCCAGGACTCCCTTCCTCTATATATGGATGGGGCGATTGAGCAATCAATATGAAAACCTTTTTTCAATTACACGACATCCTTTCGGGGTCCGCATAATTACCTATCTATCACTCCGAAGTCAATCAATTCAAATAAACTTACAAAAAGTTATATTTTGTTACGGACAAGATTAAAGAAGAAGAAAATGTTAGACCTTTATGGCCGCAAACAAGTACATTTCATTTAAAAAAGATATAAAATTTAAGATGCAATAAAATGGCTCCTGGATAGTCGATTAAAAAGAGGGAAAAAGACAGCCAATAAATAAAAGATTATTCTTCTTAAATCTTCTTTGAGAACACTTTTCGCTCCCTTCATTATGATAAAAAAAATTGCGAGATACTCAACTCACTTCTTTTTAATTATAATACAATTCCTTAACAAAAAATAAATAAGAAGTATATGTTCAAAGAGAAACAAAATTTCCACTTCCTGAAGCCTGCGAAAGTCAAGGAAGACAAGCTCTCTGCCAAAGTGTCTCAAGACAAGCTCCCCTGTAATTTGATAAAATAAATTACGAACATTACAAGATATATTAAAAATTAAAAAATATTTGATATTTTAGAATCTTGCCTACTGTGACGTTTTTTTTTGCATCCTACTGTACATTTGTATTTTTAGGAGAAAATAACAACTGGGGAATAAATGAGTTAAAGTTAAGGCTACTCTTTCTTTTATACTTATTCTTCTTATTTTGCCAGGCCTAACGACAGGCCTAGCAATTTCTCGTTCAATGTGTAATAAGGTTATTTTAATTATTGTAGGAAAGGCCCTTTGATGGGGGCAAGAGCAATGAAAACGCAAGTCAAGCCAGTGTAGTGGTTCAATAAAGAGGAATGCTTTAGCCCAGGGATTTCTACTCCGATCCCCTTAAATTTTTTTGAAACCGACCCCTAAATGTGAGTATGCAGAGAAACAAGCGAGATGACATTAGGCTAGCAAAGATAACGCGTGGCTCAAACCGCCTTGCGCATATCAATATTATATTTATATTTACATATTAAAACTATTATTATTATTATTATCAAATAATTACATATGCTTTTGGTTTAAAAATTAAATAAAATTTTTTCATTGCCTCTCCAATAGATCACTCGAATCCTATCGTCGCTTATAAAAATTTCATCGACCTCCAAGGGGTCCACATGAAGCTCACTGGGAATCCCTGGCTTAGTAGAATAGAAAATATTTTTATTATGAAAGGGAAATTTATAAAAACAAAAATATTTATAGAAAACAAAAATATAAAATTAACAATAGAGGTATTCTTTGAAAACGAGATAGATGACACGTAATACCCAATTAATAAATTATACCTAAAAATAAAGCAGGAAACCCTGAAGAGAGTGACCGAAACGTCAAAAAAAAATGTTTATATTCATTCTGATCACTTATTTTTTCAATAAATTTATTTCAAATATTTAATTATATTTCGGACATATTTGAATTTTAAATATAAAGAAAGTGTAGACAAATGGTGATTATATTTAGAAATGAAAAGAAGATATATAACATGGCAAAAGTTCAGAAACCTTAGAAACACGTAGTGTGTGGGTTGCATAGTAATTTGACAAAAACAAATAATCTGTGAATGTAATAATATTCAATGTTATTCTTTTAATAAATAAATAAAATAAAATTGCAATAATAAAAAATATAAAAGGTTAAGACCAGGTGGTGGACAGGAGCTTCCAGAGAAGTGGAATCGAACTCTGAGACTCATTGGCTCCAATACAGCAGCGCACACACGCACACAGTAGTTTTTTTATCTGTTTCAGTCGGTATTGAGTGTATTAGTGCAGTGAAGTCAATGTATATCAAAGTTCGTGACGCATTGTCCTGCCCATTCCACTTAATAATTTATTAAAGCCCAATTTAATAATTTTTTATTTAACAATATCGTACAAAAATTGACAAAAAAAAAAACTTTGTTTCTAAAAATATAAATTTTTTAATTAAAAATGCATTTTGTTATCCCAAAATATCACGTTGATAAATTTAATAATAGAAAACAATATTCATTAAATGAGAATATAATTTCTATATTTATTTATTATTAGATCTCTATTTTAGGATTATTAAGCCGAATAAAGCAATTCTATTTTCATTGCATTTAATGAATTTATTTTTTTTTATTCTATGAATAACAATTAGAAAATAAATTCCATTCCAGAATTAATACACTGGGTCTCATAAAATAAAATAATTGCAAGCAGTAATTAAAATGAGGAATTATTGCAGAATTGATGAAGGACTCCATTTGGCGTCTCGATTCAATAAAA
>JAAAKE020136569.1:0-33023 GCA_010014785.2 Anisolabis maritima
GAGGCTTGTGTTGGTCTCTGTGTTCTAGGTAGTGGTTATTTTTTAGGAAGTGTTTGGTTGGGTGGTGTAGTGTCGGTTGTCGCGTCGGCTCGGGTCCGGGGCCTCCATATGCCTACTCCCCGGGTCGAGGTGTTGCTTGGTCGCTCTCTCGAGCTCACTTGGGCCGCGGACCAACCCGGGAAAACATTATTCCACATACAACCCACCGCGAAAACCTTCCAGAACATATATATATATATATTTACTGTATACTCTATGGTCTATACCTTATGGTTTATGGCCTTAATAAATAAAAAAAAAAATATAAATAAATAAGGATGTAGTCTAAATGGCAAAAGAAAAAAAATTAAAAATAGATTTAAAAATTTTTTTTAAAATGACATTACATTTTGTTCCATTACCCAAAAAAACTTCAAAAATATTAATTTGTATCGGTCCGTTATGTGCTGCCTAATTTCTCTTTTTCATTTTAATTTTATGAAGTGAACTTGTTTTTTAAAGATTGGTTTCAATATGTAAATGACAAGCGCATGTTCAGGTAAAAAAAATATTTCTTCACAAGCGCTTGCTGATAGAACAATGCTGGTTTAATTACTTGAATAAAATAAGATTATTCTTATGGCAAGGCAGGCAGAATTTTTATTAAGAAAGTTTATATCAATATAGATTAAGATCATTAAATATGGTTCCATTATTATGAATAAGTGTTATTTGATATTATATTAAAACAAATTTGTTATCGAAAAATAATAAAAAATTATGAATTCTAGTAATATATCATTTGTAGCTCTAGTTTAAAATAAATTCAAAAAATATAAATATTAATTAATTATAAAAGTAATTTCTAAATTCGTTTAAAATTTTATATATATATATTTTATTTTTTTTTTTTTTTTTTGGGTTTTGATATGGGTTTGGACCCCCATTTCCGGCCCCTCTGATTACGGTCTTGCTCATGGCAAATGATTACTCTCTCCTCAGATAAGTTTTTTCAATTTGGCGCCCCATACCTTAATGCTTCCCATTCTGATTTCTAATTGTTTATGTGAAGAGAATATCATGATTATTTTTCTCTAATTAAATCATTGTTTTTAGAGGTATGAGAGTACAAAAAGGGTAAGTAAATTTAAAATTTAATAAGCGATAATCTATTTGATTTTTATTACACATTAATTTTTGCAATATCATAATATCTTATCGATATTGCTTATTTATCAGAAAGTCGTACCGTATTTACTCTTTAATCATTCACACTAATTTCTTAGAATAATAGATTTATTCATATATATATTTACTCATAAAATCTTTGGAGTACAAATCTTTTATAATTAATTTATACAAAAAAATCCCGAAAATCACACTGGATTAAGTATACTTAAATACACTTTTATTAAAATTATCGGATTACTCATATAATATTTCATTATGGAATTTTTTAGTTTTCTTTTTAATTATCTAAAATGAAAGCAAATTTATTTATAGTTTAAAGATTATTTTTCAGATCTTTATCTCAAATCGGACCCCCAAACCTATTAGAGGATAAAGCTATAAGCTAAAGCTTAAAATCTTGACTTAAATAAGGGTCAACAGAGATACAAATTCACATCTAGATAACAGTATAGTAAATAAATTAATAATATAATTTTTTGAAATTCTATATGGGCCTCAGATACCTACAGATGTTTAAAAAAATTCTATCAAAAATGTGAAAAAACGGGAACCCATGTAACTTGAAAATTTTTTTGTCCACTGGCCGAATTGGCAAAGCTGAAATTGGAGGAAGGGCAACATTTTTTGGCTAACAAACCAAATTACTTCATATGTTTTAAATTCTTTTCTCTAATTACGAGAACCGATTTGTTCATCAAATTCAATCGTTTCTGGATTACTCATGGTCCCCAATCTTTTCTGACCAGATGTGACGCCTCATTATTTTTCAATAAAAAGTGAATAATAAGAGGTTTTCTATTTAAATATTTATTTATTTATGGAAAGATCGATAAGTATGTTTGCAAAAAATTAAATTAATGAAATGATTTGAAATTTAAAAAGAAAATATTTTTTCTTTTTAATAATTTAATAAATACGTAGGATTTTTTAAAATAATATTTATTTTCTTACCCTAGAGGCCTCCTTTATTTTTGAATTTTATATAATACTAATTCATACATCCTTGAAAAAAAATGTATCATATGATTTATTAAAAAACAAAAAAAAGAAAAGAATGCTTGTAAAAATGTGAGCCCTGACAGAAAACTGATAAAAAAATCTTAATGTTTGGTAACGTTGCCCAAACTATTGTATAAATAAACATGGCATTCGTAGAAACCCAATTCATGTTTGCTTGTGGTTTACACTAGCCCATAAAATCCACAAATGAAAACACATTAAAGTTTTTAAACTGTCTAAAGAAAACTAACAACTAAACATTTAAAATTTGTCGGACCCGTTCTCTATCATGAATCTTGAGATGAAGTGTAAAAGAACGCTTATTTATTTATTAAAACATTAAATTTAAAATTTTTTTTCGATCTATTTTTTAAATAAATAAAAAAATACTTATAACAGAAATCTTAATTCAAAAACAATTTTTTCTATAATCTTAAATAATCCCACTCTTAATCTTCCAATTATTTTAAGATTATCATAATGATAATGAATATTAAAAATATTAATCCACTTTAAAGAATTTAGAAAAATATTTGTTATGGAAGAAATATAGGATTAATTCAATATCATACTATTTCTTTTCAAATATTACCCGAAGATCAAAATTTCTTATTCACTGATTAGCTCATTGGGGTATTCAGAGAAGGGCGAAGCCCCCTTAAAGCCCAAAAAAATTGCAAAAATCAACCGAAAATTTCAACAAAAACATGAAAAAAATTACAAAAATATTATACAATAAAAAAATTTTTTTTGTGCCTCCCCCTCTAACTAGAATCCTGACTAGGCTACTGAAATCTATAACTATCAACAATCCAAACCCTTTCAGGGGACCCAGACAAAAGATACAATTTCGAAAGGGAGCGGGACGGACCAGCAACTAGAATTTGAACCACTAATCACAAAATTCCCTTTGTATATACATTTTATAGATTAGGATATAAAAAGTTTTATAATTATGGTCGTTATACTTTTACTTATTAATTAGGATTGTGTACATTAGTTTAATTATAATCTACATTTGTGCGTTTTATACCTATGTGTACACATTAAAATTGTATATTTAAAAGCATACATTAAATGGAAAGACTCGCACTATAGACCACCAAAATTTTTAACGTGTCCGCAGACCACTGGTTGGCAATCACTGCTCTAGTTGGAAAAATAAGGTCAAAATTTTGTTGGCATTTTTTATGTTTTCTAAATTCCCTCTTACAAATGTCTCATCAACTATAATCTTCGTCCTTGACTTGTTTCCTTGATTTGGGATCGGCAATGTAAAAGATAGATATCACCAAGAAGAGGAACAAGTCTGCCTCATGAAAAGGGGGACGTTGATGACTGGCATAGATGAAAGGAAGAAATATCAGTCAGGTAACTCGTGGTCATCATCCACATACTCGCCAGATATAAGCTCCCTCATTGGATCTTATCATATGCAACATTCCTTATTTACTTCAATGAAAACCATAAAGGCTCTAGAAATATAAAATATCTGCTGAAAACAAAGTTCTGGTCAGTGTCACTGCCTTCGAGCTTTGTGAAACACACAGATCCGTCTTGATCAAAGACTCCTAGGGTAAACACAGGATAACCACTGAAGGACGGACTATTATTAAAACGTCTGATCTGAGATTTTTTACGTCCAAAATAAAAAATAAATAAGTAAATATATTTTACGAAGAAAATAATTTAAATCTCAATCAAATAAATAAAAATGTTTGAATTAACGAAATAAAAAAGTGAACGATAAGAAAAAGACAAGATGCAGTAAGTAATCTTGAGATATTTATATTGAGACTCACAATCCACGGCCTGCGACGCACTTTACTTTACTTTAAAAAAAATAATTGATGAAAATATAAATAAATATATAATAAAGTCTTTTTTAATATATTGTAGTATTTTATAAAATTAATAAATTAGAAGACTTCAAAAATTGGTTTTTTCGATTCATGGATCTTTTTCAAACAAAACAAAATTTCAACCGATTTTAAATTTGTCATTTGAATACTTTCCTTTAAATCAAAATTGCCAAAAATGTCTCTCAAAAAACCTTCGACAAATTTTTCCACTAACTTTCCACCATATTTAAAAAATGATGAAAAAATTATATTTTCTTAATACATTAAGAAGAATATTTCTTCGTGAACCGCTATGATCTTTTAAGGACTGAATTAGTTCGAAAAAACGAGTCTTTGAAAGTGACAAATTACCTGAACCATAAAAAAAAACGATCTTTAAGAGTGATTAATTTAATTTTAAATAAATTATCACTTTTGATATGAATAGAAACTTTGTCTTTTAGATTATGAAACAAGAGTCTTATCACTACTCCATTCAGTAAGAATTTGATTCATTACTAATAAATAATTATTTTAATATTATATTGAAAAATATTTTTTGTGAAAACATTGGTTAATAAAACGGATTACATGTAATAATATATTTTTTCATTTGAGGTTGTGACTATTATTAGTGTCTATTTATGTATAAAAATTGTTTTACGCATTGCTTTTATTCATTAAAAGTCTTTACTCTGACAAACGTTATATTTAAAATGCCCCATTGTGTGACATTGAATTTCTTCCTAAACAGTTGCAATTTTCCTTATAAATTCCCACTTTAAATAAATTTAGTCATTCATTAACTCAATGGCCTTAGTAAAAATTAGGAAATTTCTTTAGAAACTGAGAAAGGCAATATTCCTCTTCAAGAGTGTTAAAATAAAACAAATAAATAAATCGAAACGTGCCACTTAGCAAAGGAAGCTAACAATAAAAAAAATAATGAAAATAAACAAATAAAGGGAATATTTGATAAAGTCACACGATGTCGTCTTTACTATAATAAAAAATTTCTACAGCATTATATTAAAAAAAAAATCTTATAATGAGTATAAATTTAAACATACATCAAACAGTTTTTTTTTTTACGATGTCATTCAAAGATTTTTATTAATTTTTTTTCTTCTTATAAGTGTGATGTTATAAGTAAAAGATGAGAGGAACCGTCTTGGAAAGAAAAACATCGTTTAGAGCATTTCTTAGAAAGGGCATACCGGCGGCTGAAGTAGAGCTTCGAGCAGGTATGTTTTTTAAACATTTAAATGTGCTAAGAAATAACAAACAAGCTGCCGGGGAGGATGATATTTTGATGTTCGTAGAGGAAAGGAAGGAGGCAAGCACATGGCATGCTCGTTAAAGACACTCTTCAGCAAACAACATTTTGGAAATGTCTGGCTGGAATCGGAACTCCTTTTTTTCTGCTTCTGTTGTTTTCAATGTGTGCATCCCTCAGGAGTTCCATCATTGACGCCATTTCACTCATCCTATTATTTAAAACCGCTGACAATAAATCAAATGAGCTCACGTCGTCAGGCCAGAAACCGATGTTTAAGTTTAGACGCTTTAATAGCCGCTCTTGAGATGGGAACATTTTACAGGGTAGCTTTCATGTCGGCAAAACTGATCTGTTTATTTGCTTCTGGCTTCTGTGTAGAACTTGTGTGCATTTTACGACAATATTTTTTATATTAGTAAAAAAAAAAAGAAAGAAAAAAATGAATGATTAATTCATTTACTTTTCAAATAACTCTATTGTTCTTTCACACAACAGGAAAATTATTTATTAACAAAGGCCTAAGTTTAAGGTCTTAACAACGGGAGAACATGGGTTCGATTCCCGCGACTACCTCTGCCTTTTTTCATTCATAGAAATAAAATATATTTTCTAAAATTGTAATTTAATGTTTCTTTTTATTAAAAATTTTAATTTCTTTAAAAAATTATAGGAATTTTTTGTCATTTATACATAATTTGTATATAAAAATTTCACGTTTAACCGTTATACGTCTTTATTTTTAAATCTAATTAATAACCAATTATTTTAAATAAATTTTATCGTTCAGAAAGGGAAGCGAACCACTGACTTTTAAATTATGAAACAAGACACTGCTTCAAGAAAAAGCCATGATAGGCATTGGGTAACAATACTATTATAGAAGGGAGTTTTTCCCTCAAGAACTGAGAAAGACTTAAAAGAGAAAACTTCAAATTATTATTGACTAGAGAAGATTACTACTGGATATAATAATCTAAGAAAATTAAATAATATAATATATTGGTAGATAAAATAAAATAATATTTTTCAAAGAGACCACTTGACGGACTGACAAATTTTCATAACAAAGCCCATAAATCTAGCTTTCAAAATCTCAAATTTTTGCTCTCCACTATTTCAATATTGTAGTGTCAATAAGTTTAAATAAAGTTCTTATTTACTGGTAGAAAGGCTACGGACTGCTTGAAATTCCCGGAACCCCGGTGTCCTAGTCTAGACCTATCTGGACCATAAATAGTATTTTTAATGAATTATTTATTTATCGAATCAATCCATTAATAAAATCAATTCAATTATTACTTTATCATATGATAATATTATTTTAATTAGGCCTACATAGAAATTATATTATAAACTGCAAAGAAACTTAAAAGTAAAATAAAAAAAAGCCTTACAAAAATGTTTTTCTTTCATTAGCTTTATTTTCACTCTCTTTATGCTAGAAAACCTTTTGCCTCTTTTGATGTATTTGACTAAATAATTTATTTGATTTAAACTGTTTCAGAAAAAGAATAATAGATTTATGCAAAAACAACCTAAAATTCATTATTAATTAATAGTTAATTAAAAAAGTGACCACAGCTAGTAACGAAGATAGATTTTGGTCGTCTTGTAGTTTGAATTTTCCCGATTTCTTCTTGAAATTTTTTTTACCTTGTTTTTTTAGGGATATTAGCCCTACAACTTCTTACCACGGCTAATTTTAATCCAAGACAAGTCATACAATTAAAATTTTTTAGTCAATTCCAAATAAATTAAGACAACTAACTTTTTTTAGACTTCCTATTTAAATAATCAATTAGTCATTAATCAAAAATACATATACTATTAAGAAAGAAAGGAAAAAGCTTAAGAATGATTCATGTTAATTTAAATGACATCATTTCATTCTTTCTAAAGAATCGAATATATTAACTATCTGAAAATAGTAAAAAAAAAAAAAACCAAGATTTTTTGTTATATAATAATAAATAATAATGATAATAATCCTCTTCTAAACTAAACTTCAAATTATTATTGTCTGAAGAAAATTAAAATTAAATCTCACAAAAAAAAATATCAAAAAGCTGTGAAATTGGAATGTAATAATAATAAGCATTTTTTTTAAAAATCTTTTCATTATATACATTAAAAATTTCACTTGTGTTTAATAATAATGATTTTGTTACGCAAACATATTTATTATATAAATCAATTATTCATTTAATGAAAATAATCTTAAATTATTGAAATAACAAGTTAAGAATTTTGCTTTAAGATTTAGACTTGGAATAAATAATAAACTATTTAATAATTACATCCAGAAAATATTTATCTTTAAAATTAAAATAAAATAATCAAAAATAATAACTACAGAACCAAAAATAATATTTTACTGTATTTTATTTTGACTTTTGGCAGATTTTTTCAAATTAATTTCTTTGTTTCAGTTTGCGCCTTCCTGGCAGAGTGTTAAAAATTCTCCACGACAAAGAAAAAGTGTAAGGCCTATTTAATAGAGGTAAGCATTAACATTAATTCGAAGTCGTCTCGATCTTTCTCGAACTCCATTGTGCTAGTAACAGCAAATATGAAAATACTTCGAAATAAAATATGGCTCAAATGACTACGATTGACCTCAAACTTGTGGAAAGAGAGTTTAAATTTTGGACAAATTGGGTTAATAAATAAATGCAGGGCTCAAAATTTAAAAACCATATCTTTTATATTTGTTTTTTATTTTCGTTTTGATAATGAGAAGTTTTAATATTTATAAATGAGAAATTAGTCTATAGTCTTAATACCTAGTAATTATTGCTTTTTTTTGCCAGATTTTTAAATCTCTGATATAATTTTAAACGGTGTGAACTAAACACACACACTGAAAAGTGAGATAATTTAGGCCGCAATGCAAAAATCAGCTAGAAAATGGAACTATAAATATTTTCCAAATTATATTCTCGAGAATTGATTAATATATATGGTTTCTGTTTTGTCTTTGTAATTTTCAAGAATTATTATTTCTTTGATTTGTAAAAAAAGTTTAACTTTATCATAGGAACACATCCAGGCGGCGGCCGATCCGTCTCAGCGTCTGGCTTAAACATCATCCTGGCGACGTCTTCTTCCAAGCCAGGCTCAAGGTCGCCAGACAGATATTAATTTTGATTTATCAATTAACCAATATATGATATCAAGCACCTGAAAAAAAATGATAAATCCCAGCAGGGGGCAAAGCAAAGTTTATTTATTAAAAAGATATATGATAAAACATAATATACTTTGAACTTTAAAATTAATTTTCCCTTTTTCTCAAAAATAAATAAATAAAAATGAATTTTATTTGGCTTGCGTAAAAAAAATATTTTTAGTATCATACCATGGGGATCCAAAATAGTTAAGTTTACACCATTTACGATTTAATGCAAAAAAATAACCAGTTTCCCCCCCCCCCCCCCCGCAAAAAAAAAATTTCAGATTGCCTTGGATTAGATTAAGAATAGATGAATGCTCTTGTAATCAAAGGGATATTCAGTGGTACCAGGAAGACCGCCCCCCCCCCAGAAAAAAAAAATTTGAAAAATCAATCCAAATTTTTAATAAATTAATGAAAAAATTACAAAAATAAGTTTAAATTGAATTTATAATATGAGCCACTTGCAAAAAAAATTTATTTGGGCCCCTGCTTAAACGAAAATTCTGGCTACGCTACTGCCTGTAAAAGCAAATGACCCACTTTTCTTCCCATTAGTCCGCCATTTTGTAATGATTAGTCAACTTTTGCAATTATACCCTAGTTTAGAATATCTAAAATAAAAGTTATTATTTATAATAGAAAGACTAGTTTCTAATAGTTTTATCTTTATTTTATAAATAATGATAAATCCACTCAAAGTCACTAATAATAAAACTCTCATCGCGATTCTCGCCTCATAAGAAGCGGCGGGTTGAGTCTTTGTCAAAGATGGCTTCTTGGTTCAAAGCGAATCGTAAATATAATTATCCAGGCCAAAGAGCGAGAACTTTTAAATATTTTCCAAATTATATTCTCGAGAATTGATTAATATATATAGTTTCTGTTTCGTCTTTGTAATTTTCATGAATTATTATTTCTTTGATTTGTAAAAAAAAAAAAAAAAGTTTAACTTTATCATGACAAAATCAAAGAGTAAAATATATATAATATAATAAAAATAAAATATTAGTTGTTTCTAAAAAAATAAGATACTCCATATTTCGAAAGATATGTAATAATATTTAATCACAGAAAAGAGAGAGAGTGAGAGAGAGAATGCAGGTGGAATTGTCTTCGTTATCTCTTTGTCTGGTATATGTCTACGATTAAAATTAAACTATATAGATATCTAGATTAAGAAATCCAAATTCAATTAAAATATAAACATGTCTAATATGTAGATCAATTATCAAACCAATACATTAGAAAATAATATAATAAATTAATACATTTTTTAGTATTTTTTTAAAAAAAGACAAACCCCCCTTCCACCGTGGCCGAGATATTGACATTGGTAATACAGCAAATATCGTTTAATGTCAATATAGCCTTAGATGTCGAAGAGACTTGAAAAAAAAATAAGCTCAAAACTTCTTTTCTTAATAATAATATTGTTTGTTTTTTAAAATTTATTATGGATTATAGCTATATTATAAATTTCATTGTGAACTGAGGATAATAGTAATAAGTGAAAGTAAAAAAAAGTAAGCAGTCTCAGCTTACACATTGTGGGAATTGGGATGTCAATGGCTTGGACCTTTTTGTACGACACTTTGCACACACCCTTTTTAAATTTTTAGGCCTGCTTAAGACTAAATTTGCCAAAAGTAGTAGCTCTATAATTGATTCCTAAATGTTTTTCCGTCTCTTCTTCTGTACTTCTAGAACAGTATTTCTTAACCTTTTGGGGATTTATTATCCACTTATTATTCAAAATCTATTCACAGAAATATTAAGTAAACATTTAATTTTCCTCCATCAGCTGTTATTTCATATAATTTCATTTAAAATTTTACGGGACCCATCATTTGGAATTTTGGGATGAAATTTCTATCAAGAAAAATAACTTTTTTCAAGTTGTTAGAAAAAATTTCAATAGTATATTGGAGGCCCAACATAGCTATACCAGTAAGATTTTGTGAATATTTTTAGCCCTTCTCATAACTCCTAAACAAAATCTTTATTTAGTGGGGAACAAAATTGAATTTATATATAAAAAGCAGTAGACAAAGAAAATATATTATTCTTAAGTCATTTATTCAAAAAATTAAATATTGATACATTTTGAATTTATTAGGTTGTTTATTAAAATTGAATTATCGAAATCAGGGCGATATCATTTATCAACACTTAAGATATTTGCATTTTATAAAATAATATCTTGATAAAAATAGTTTTAATATTTAAAGTGATAAGAAAATGTTATTTGGTCGCGGAAAAAGAAATTATTTGCGTCATATCCATATATCCAATCACTCTGTGAGCTCATGCTCCTTTACCTTAATTATTTAGCTTTTAATAAAGTAGGCTTTATATAATATTCCTATAATTATATCAATATTAGACCCGTAGAATTTTTTTTGTCTTTAGGCATCAAACAAATAATTTATTTATTAAATATGATACCAATTATCCGTCCAGAGTTATTTAAATTAATCGATTGCCAATATAATTTAAATAAATTTTATCGCTTAGAACGGCAAGCGAAATCATTAGAGCTTTATAATAATAGTTTAATTTAGTGTTGTTTGTAAAAAAAAGGCTATGGTAGCCATTCACTTCGCTAATCTTGTCCTTATCCCGAACTAAGTCTAATCAGACTTTAGAACGATTAGATAATTTATATTAAAATGGAAAAAAAGTAAAATAATAACTAGTTTTTAAAAACTCGCATAATACTTCAAGAAATGTTGTATGTATGTATGAAATTTAAACATAAAAACCTTAAAAATATCAAGAGAATAGAGGAGTGATGTGAAGGAGTCAAGTGATAAATAAAATTTTCTTTGAGGCGATTAAACAAATTCAAATAATATTTTATTTATTATTTGACGCCTTTACATCACTCACCTATCTTCCTGGATGTCATCCATTTTACACCTTAAAAATGCCTTATTCAAACTATGATACAAATTTTTTATTCAACGTCTTATTATTTGATCTGCACAATAAATTAAACTCGCGTTAGTGAAAAAAAGATAGGTGGCCCATTAAAAGGGAAAAGAAGGCGTACTTAAGTGCAAAGTTGTGTGAGGCCACAAGACCCCGAGGGAGAGAGGTCTCAGAATTCTAAAGTAAATAAAATAAAATAAAATTGTTTTATTTAAAAATTCACTAAAAAGAGAATAATTAAGGATGAATATATTCAGCTAATTACAATATAATAGAAGAAAATAAAATAGGACTATTAGTTAAAGTAATAATATTACAATTTCATTGAGAACCCTTGACTTTTATTTTAATTATTCAAATAATCAATTGGATACCGCTTGATATAAATAAATTTACCTGAATCATTTGTATCGTATATATATATATATATATATATATATATATATATCGTTTAATGTCTATATGGCCTCAGATGCCGAAAAGACTAAAAAAAAATTAACCAAATATATTCAACAATTTTAAGAAAAAATTATTTATTATTATTTTAGTTCATTTTTTTTTTGAATAAAAGCATTTTTTATTTTTAATATTTTTTTTACCCCTAAAAATATTACAAAGCCAAAACTTAATGAATAATTAATACTTTAAATAAAATATGAATGTAAGAGAAAGTTGTATGCCGGGATTACATCATGTTCCATGTATTAAAATTTATTTTTAATGTGGGTAATAATTGACATGTACCTTTACCTATATATTAGCGTTATAAAAATTGGGGACTGCCATATATAAAATTGCACAAGGTGCTAGGCGGATAGAGAGAAGAATTTTTTAAATCTTCTTCATATTTTTGAAGACATTATTCTCGGTTTCCATAAGTTTACTTAATTTATATTAGAGTATAATAAGGTTTGTATTGGATATAGATACATTGATATAATACATCCAGAAAATAGTGGACAACTTCTATAAAAGAACTATGTAGCACTTCAACCCTCTAGTTTCACAAAATGGACCACTGAAATTTCTCTTGTACTCGATTTGTTTTTCATATTCCATTTATCTTTTTTTATTTTGAATTTTTACGAAGAGATATGTGATTTGAGTCGATTCCCAATATTTATTTTATTTGCTTGTAATGGATAAGACTTGGACATTTCAGCGCTGATGAGCATTACTATACGTATGTAAACTATATATTTGTTATACATATTTTTTTGAAATATACACCTCTATATGCAACTCATTGTCTTATACATTGAGTCTGCATATACTGTAAATTATTATTTTAAATATATTTTTTTAAGTTGTTTTTTAATTTTCTTGCTCATTTCAGCTCAAGTTATTGATGGTGGCATCTAATTATTTAATTAAAGCCGAAACGTCTCATATTTTGGGAGTTTTATTTCGATAGAGGCTACCCTACTGACTGACTTCCTCCCTTTTCACATATCTTTTTAATTTTTACATTCTCTTACCCATATAAAATAGAAATATATAGTGAAAAAGTATTTTTTTTAAAGTCGTTTTTTTAACATTTTTTATTTTATTTTATTTTTTTTTAGATATGGAAGCTTAAAGTCCAACGGATCTTTACTGACCAATGATCACATGCAACCAGGAAGGACAGGAGTAAGAGAGAGTAACTTTAAAAGGTGCTTGTTGAGGTTGGATTTGAAAGATTGGAGATTGTAAGTTTTAGGGATGATAGTAGCAGGGAGGTTGTTCCAATCATCTTAGTATGTAAAATTTTTCTTAACGCATTTAATCTAACTAAACAGGAAGTTATTTCAAATCAAATTTGCCAAAATATCAAGGAAAGATGATAGGTAAATAAAATGAAATGTTCTCTGAGGGGGGATTTTCGAGTCTTGACTGAGGACGGAGAACGGAGGGCGGTAGGCGGGGCTTACGGCGGCGGCGGCGGGGATTGGCGCTCATCGGCGGACAAGACGCTACTCGTCCACAATCGCTACGCTTTTATTTTATTCACTCGGTGGCTAAGCAACGGTGTGGTGGTGTCGATGCCCACGTCTCTGAGAACTCCCCCCCCCCAATCCAGTCTCGTGTGATTTCTTATTACTTATGCCTTAACAGTGATACAATATGACACCCACATTACCCTCCCCTGAGTGGCAAAACTACCAATACGAACAATATTGTAAATATTTATTTCTTCTACATTATTATAATACCAGAACTGCATTACCATTTCCTCTCGGCTGGGATCGACCCAGCATTTCAAGCTTCACAACCGAAACGTCAACTTCAATAGGATATTCACTTGTCAATCAATTTACACAGAGAGCAGAGAAACCGCCTTATTCTTATATTGCCTTAATTGCCATGGCAATTTCTTCGGCACCCAATCAGCGTATTACTTTAAATGGAATTTACAGGTAATTAATGAGAAAACTTTATCTAGTATCAATTTTATATGTAGACATTAGATCGATCCCTGACCATCAAACTTATCGTAGAAATAAGCAATTTACGATTTCATTAAAAAAAATTTAATAAATTAAAAATTCATTTATTAAAAAACCTTCATGAATAATATTAATTTAATTAAATTTGATATTTGAATTCGTTGCGGAACAAAAATAATTGGATCTACAATGACATATCTTATAGATATACATTTTAGAAGCAATAATAAAAAAACCCCCCTCCCTTATTAGAAACAATCATGTTCTGGTTTAAATATATTTTGAAGTCTATTTTGTATCTTTATTTTGACTTTAATATTATTAAGGAATGAAAACTTTTTGAAAGGATTCTCACCAATCAGTTAAAATTAAATCAGATAGGGATGAAGAGAAGACTTTTTTTTTGCAATTTTTTTTCACTGTAAAATTTCTTTTTGGCTTTTGTTTCTATTCACGATTTGAATCCACCTGATCACTCCAGTTTTTTCCTAACTAGAATTTATATAATAAGTAGCTAATTATAATAATAATAATATTTTTATTTTATATATTTCAGTAATCTAAAATAATTGAAAAAATTTTAAAAAATAATTACCAATCTATATATATATATATATATATATATATATATATATAAATAAAAAAAAAAAAAATATTTGTTAATAATTACAATAAAAATAGAATAATATTAATAGAATTCGCACCCTGTGGCCAGCGCCCGCTCTAGGGGAGAGCAACCCGGACATTTGTTCGAGGCGCCAAAAATTAGGGGGCCATTTTGGCTATAAGTGTGAGAATTGATGTGTTAAATACTCAATTAATAGAAAATTTCACATATCGAATTTTTCGTTTACTAAAAATTTACAGTGCGTTGATTTGATTTTTATTGAAAATAAAATTATTTTATTTAAAAAATATATATATATATTCTTTAGGGCACTACCCACCCTCACTTTCTTAAGAAAAATTCTACAAATGAACCTTAACATCTCCTCCCAAAGAGTTGCGCTTCTCCCCCTCCCATTGCACCGCAGAGAGTTAAGCCAGTGCCTAAATGCTACAATATTATTACTTATTCCAGTTAATTTAAAAATATGTTTATTCCTTGAATAAATGGAAAAAATTTAAATCTAAAATTAGAATTGCTCTCGTCTACGAAGTTATTAGAGTATTTGGCTTCTAATTTCAAATATTTTTCCTTAAGACATTTTGTTCAAAGGAGAATTATTTATTATATGTTTTATTTTCATGAACATAAATCAAAACTGGAGTCTGCAAACAGTCATTTATTGAGAATATCCAAAGTTCAAACAACTTCTTTTTTTTTATATATAGCTAATATTTATTCAATATATTGTGTTGTTTTATTATTTTGATGTTTATTATTTAACTTTGCAAAAATGTAAATTATATAGTGAATAATTATTTATGTTTTATTTTTATGGTCGAAGTTTATTCTTTTTCAAATTTAAAAACATCAACAAAAATACTTATCAATTTTCCTCTTTATAAAAATTTTATTCTTTAATTATATGCAAAAAATTTAATTTTTACCTCCCAACTTTTAATAAGATTGTCTATTAGACCAAAATAAAGAGATATTTAATTTGAAGTTCACAAATGAAAAATCAGAATTCAAACATTAGCTTTAATAAAATAATACCAATATACAAATAAATATTTTATTCATCATTTTAAATCTAAGAGATCCTAATAATTAAAGGATTTTTCAAATAGTTCCAAATAATATATAGTTCGATTTTGTATATGGGTATTTTTTCGTTAATGTTAATGTTTAAAGAAATATTTTCATTTTCAACATTGAGGGGGAGAAAGGTCGGCTGTAGTCCCGGAGCACTTGCTGTTTGCCAAATGCATGCTGATAATTATTAATATAAATTATTAAAATAACAATGAATCAATAAATTATTAAATATAGAACTAGCACCCTGCCAAAGGATCCGTTACTAAGTATCTCGTAAGAAAAGTAGCACCTATTTTTTATAAAATCACTCAAATCATAAACTTTTCAAGATGAATTATGAAATTTCATTAATAAAAATTTATCTTAATCCGGAAATATTAATAGTAATTTTCTTAATCCGGAAATATTAATAGTATCTTTGGGATTATGTTATTTACTATGATTAAATAATTTAATATTTCAATAAATTCATTCAAAAACACGATATATTATAATATTGATATTCGACTTTAAATATTTTTTAAAAAATTTCACAAATTTCTAAAAAAATTAAAATTATTCGATATTTTTTCTTTAATGTAATTATTATTATAGTTTTTGATGATGGAGCTTTTGTTTCTTAATATATCTATGTTAGTATTTTTTTCATTTCATTTATATTTAAACTTGACAATTTCTGAGGGGGGCTCCTGTCTAGACCGTGCTAGTATATCTAAAAATCCAAAATTTTACTTGTTATTTTATGGGTGTCTATTAATTATTTAATTTAAAATTTATACACATTTAATTTAATTTAATTTATACAATTACATCATTTGCTCTTCAACTCTCCTGGTGAAAGGCTCTGCCCAACTACCCCTCTACTCATTTCACATGTTATGATTTTTTTTTTAAGTTTTTTCAACATTTGAGACCATTTAGATTCAGCTCTTCTTTATTAAAATTAATTGGTTGCCAATATAATTTAAATTTTTGTCGCTCAAGACGGGAAGCAACCAGTGACATTTGATTTGGTAGATGAAGGTAGATGACCTCTATACCGAAACCATAGGTCAGGCAGGGCACTGTTATGGTTATATAAAAGAAAAAATAAATAAAAAGTACATTCTAGTTTGAAAAAGCAAAAAATAAGATACAACTGCAAAGAATATACGTGTAAATAATTTATTTAACCAGCCAGGGTCATAAGGCCAACCAATCTAGGACATGACTAGGGCGCAGCAACTAGGGGGAGGGGCGTATATACAAAAAAAGGTTTTTGTTGTTATTAATGTTGTACACTTACAGGAGTAGTATAGTTTTGAATTAAAAATATGTGGTTCAAAGATTTTAAAAACTGTATTAAGTACTTTTATATGTCTCAAAAATATACTATTACATATTAAATTGAAAATTATGAATCTACTTTTTGAGAGGGGAGAGGGCGCAGAATTATGTACTTAGGCTTAGGGCGTAAAAATACCTATATCCGGTCATGTATCTAACTCAAAAAGTTTTCAAAAGGATCATGAACTTTTTTCATACAAATAAATTCGACTACTCTTCGAAAATTTTTAAATATTATTTAAATATTATATCAGAAAAATAGCTTATAAGATTTTCCATTGATTTTTATATATTTTATATTAAAAACATAGTTTAAAAATAATTAAAAAGACCCATTTAATATTAACATTTGATGAGTTTACTCCAACGAGCAGAATTTTCAAATTTTTGTATATATATATCAGTCGCTCCAGTGGCGCAATTGGTTAGCGCACGGTACTTATAAGACAGTAAGTCGTGAGCAATGCCGGGGTTGTGAGTTCGAGCCTCACCTGGAGCAGATTTTTTTAATTCGGAAATTGTATTCTAATCACTTGAAAATCATTAAATATCATAATTTAATAATTCTTAATTTAAGGGTTGTTGAAAATAAAAAAATGTAACAACAATATTTCTCTTTTATAAAATAATATATGACATTTTTTTAAATATATATATTTTGAAAATTGATAAATTCAACTTTTTCAAATTTATTTATGATAATTGAGGTTGTTTTTTTCTAAACAAATGCCTTCATCAAGTCTAAGTGCAAGTGAATGATACATGTATCTATTTTATTATTTTTTAGACATCGCAAATGTTATTTCAAATATTTCGATTGAAAAAAATTTATAAAATTTTTAACGTAAATCGTTTTATAACAACTAATATTTTTTAAATTTATAATGGAAATTTTTTCATGATTAAAAAATAATAACAATACAATAAATATATTGTAATAATTTAGATATTTTTATCATGTAATAACATTATTTGTTTATTAGGAAAGAAATCTAATATTTATTATTTTTTTTATCTCGAAAGATTCATTGTTTGTAATTACGAAATTAATCTGAATACAAGTGCATTTTCTTGAAATTATATTTTAACAGATGATAATAATCCCTCTTTTTAGATAATGTTTGATACATGCAAATTAATTCTATATTTAGAAAAGTCGCTTATTCTCTGGATTTGGAGACAAGATTCTTGTCACTACTCCAGAGGGAATAATAATAATAATAGCTCTAATGAGCTGGAAATTTTCACAGATTTATAGATACCAGCTAAAGATCCCGATGAATAGCGGCCCCCCATATTCGCTTGAGAATTTTTTTAAAACAATAAATTAAATTAAATATCTACCTAACTTAAAAGGTTTTCTTATTTAGTAGGAATTAAAAGGTCTTATAAGTTTAAAGGGGCAAAAAGTTTAAATTCGCCTCTGTTTAGGAAAATCATACTATCAAAACTATTCAAATAATATTTAGAAAATAAAGACTAGTAAATATTTTGCAAACAAAAAGCCTTTGAATAAATTTTTTTTTTATCTTTTTAATTGTGTATTTGAAATAAAATTATCATCATTGAATGAAATACGTTTATTTGTTACTTTAAATTTTTCCTTATTGATTCATAAAAGATAAAATAAAGAAAATATGTTAGAAATTGAAAATATATATGAGAATATATTTATACAAATTAAATCAATAAAAAATACGAGTATTAGTTTACAATAATATTAAGTTCATTGAAATTTTCAATCATAAATTATAATTGATTAAATAAATTTTCGAATTTTTGATATTAATTGCTCCTGAAATTTTCTTTGTGAACTGAATTACCGATGAAATTTCAACTGAAAATTCCATCAAATATGTTTTAATAAATTATGTTATTTTTGCTTTGGAATAGTTTATATAGTTTGTATTTTACTTAAGTTATAAAGATAATCACGACCTTGGCCGTGAGTGATCAGATGATAAAAAGATAACTTTGATTAAGCAAAGTCTTATACTTTGTTGGGTGACCGATATCTTTTAAAATTAATTATTAAAAAGAATAAACATTAAAGAAAGAAATAGCCTTTTTTTTATTTATTCAGAATTGACTTTTAGGTGATATCTTTTTTAAAATTTGACATTTTTTGCAAAATATAGAGGTAAAAACAAATTATATAACAAAACAAAGATTATAATGTATGTAAAAGATATCAAGAAATGGGCTTTCATTAGTGTTAAATAAACAATATTTTTTATTTATGGAATGCTATCATAAAATACAACGTTTCGGCCACTAATCCCTGACCTATTTCAGATACCACCACAAGCAGACATATTTTAAGGAAAAGAGAGGACGACAAAAAAATGCCAACAAAATTTTGATTTTTTAAAAATAAACTCAAGAATTCGATAAACATAATTTGCCAACTTTAAATATCTAAAACTAGACATTTTTATGACGACTTGATAACTACAAGTATTATACAATAGAAATAGGAATAGAAAAGTAATTTAAAACTTTATTTTGAATGATATATCAACAATATTAAAAAAGTTACATTTTTTTATTGGTTTAGTGCAAAACTTCAAGCTATGCTTTATTTACTAAAAATAAAAATTAAATACATACTAGCTCCGCCCTGTCTTCGGCGCACCTCCCTTCTCTTCTCTGGAATATTTTTTGCCTATCTTTGTTTTAGCTTTTTATAATAGAAGAAATCTGAGTCCAAAGTTATACTAAAATGGACAAACAAATTTTATTAATTAGTTGTGTCATTAATTTTTCAAGTGTTTTCTTTTTGTCATTATCTTGGTCGTAATTGAAATTTACCAGTCTAAAAACAAATAAATCTTTTATAAATTATTGCCAGTAAATAAAATATAGGCAGTTAAGAAAATAATATTTTATATAAATAAAATAATAAATATCGCAAAAAACATTAGTAAAATAAATTTAATAGCAGAGAGGTGTGGGAACTTTTTTTTTTAAATAAAAGGCTATATTCATTTGCGAAAATAGTGGAAAGGTCAGACCTCTCTTTGTAGCCATACTTCAGTACTTTTTGGCTCAGGCCCGCCTTCGGCGGACTCTCCGCCTCCCCTTAGAGACATGACTCAGTTTTTCACTTGTTTCTAACATTTTATGATATGTATTTTTTAACTTATTTATACTTCGGGAAAGCCTCATTTTAAAGTTTATTAAATTCTAAAATTAATCACTTTGGAGAGTTGTGATTAAGCAAAAAAAAAAAAAAAAAAAAAAAAAATGGCTAAGCATAAATATGATAATTTTTAATAATTTTTGTATAATTATTCCAAAAACTTTTTTGTGATTTTCAATTTTCCTAGCATCTTCAATATTTAAAAATAATAATATAAGAAATTTCAAAGCTTCAGCTCAAGGGGATATTATTTTAATTCATGTGAAAAAAAGACGGACACTTTGCTAGAAGTATATATATACATAGATAAATATAATATTAATAAAGCATTCCAAAATAATTTTTATTTTTTATATTTAAAATTTCATTTAAAAAAAATATCCAACCTGTAAATTAAGAGGTGAACTTGTAAACTTTGCCTAGGTAATAACCTAACGTCAGCAAAAGATTATTATATATTTTTATATCTGTATTTACACCAGCACATATTTTAGATGAAAAACTTTAAATATTTTCTTAAAAGTGAAATAATTTTTTTCAAGTTTATTATATTTTTATTTTATTGAATGTATTTTTTTAAGAGGGCAGGGAAGAAGTATTTAGTCCCCTTTTGACTCGTAACAAGCTTTATATATGCATACAATCACTATACAAGTAAAAGGGGTTGGGATTTCAAACAAACAACCAACTCATATATATAACCCTCTACTATATAAAAATAATAATAATTGAATTCAATATGAATGGAACGGTGCCACTTATTCACTAGAACAAAGGCGGCAGTTTGCCAAAGAACACTCTACGTCATTTTATTATTCAAATATTATTAATTACAATAATTTATTGTATTATGCTAATAAATCCTTCCTGGCTTATAAAATGACTCAAATGAAACTTATCCTATTGAATCAGGAAAAATATTTATCTATATTTTAAATTAATTATTTGGCGCATTTTTTTTATTTTTAATAAAAATGTGATTTTTTTTTTTTAATTAAATGACAAAAATAATTTCTCAAACAAGAGAGAAATGAGTAGGCAGCCAAATGAGAAGCATCTACGATATTAAAACTCTCAAGTTTACATTTCGGCTCAAAAAAAAAAATCGAAACGTCTCAAACTTGAGAGTTTTAATACGATATTATATATATTTTATTAATTTAATACCTCGAGATCGAGTTTCGCTCAAGTTTTTTGAACTGGTCAAGTAGATCCACTAAGAAAGACCATTCAATAGTGGGGTCTCAGTTAGACATAAGACTTAACGATTGGGGCATTCGTTAATAGTTCACGACTACCTAATTTGAACCTCCCTAAATGGAATTTCCCAAAGAAGCGCAATCGATTCCTGGAACTCGAATTTACAACAAAATCATTATAGCCGTTTTCGAGAAAAAATTTAGATAAATAAATACATTCTAAAATAGAAAATTTTTTATTTATTATTCTGATTCTAGTTTTTTAGCAAAAGTTCTTTAATATATAGGCTTATATATTTTTTTATTTATTTAAAATTCCACCCATCTTCTAAAGGGACTTAATATATATTATTATTATATCCAAGCGAACTAGGATAATAAATTAATTCGCAATAGCGGCAACATTATTTACCAAATTCTCTCTATCCATGATTTATTCTTATACTTTTCACCCCAAGCCAAACTTAAAAATTTTTTTACTATATTTTAAAAAAAATATTTTTATTATAATCTTATTTCTTCATTTCTTGTTTTATTTTTTACATTACACCTAATTTAGAATTAGATAATAGAGTTATGATTTATGTATACTCTTAATAATGAATTCTCTGGAGCTAACTAGGTTCTTATCAAATCCAGTCAAGCTAGCTAGAGAACTATATTTAATTTGAAAGAAAAAAAAATAAAGCAATAGTTTCCATGATGATAAGATAATTTATAAATAAACATAATATAACATAATCTAAAATACCTGGCTTATTTTTCTCTATTTATTTATTTGTATTGTTTTTGAAAATAATAATCCTAATAATCTTTTTAAATAAATATATGTAAATTAATATTCAATAATTTTATCATTAAAAAAAACCCAAAGATAATTTATCGAAAATAACTAAAGTTTTCTCGAAGCTATTGCATATTACCTAGAATTAGAGAATAAGTTGAAATACTCCCAATTTAGATCGTTTAAATTATTTTTCTTTTCTTGGACCTTCTTCACATGCCGCGAGTTTAAAAAACTGAGAAAAATTTATATACGGGAAAATTGGTCTTAGTCAAGGAAAGCAAGGGAGGATCCCGAGCTTGGGACAAAAAAATCAGATAAAATTTGAAAAAGGAGAAAAGAAAAAAAATAAATGATTTCAGGGCTCCAAACCTTTATCCCAAGAGGCGAAAATTAATTATTTGAAATAAATTTTTTTAGTAAAAACAAAGGAAAATTTAAAAAAATTATCAATGATATATAATATCTTTAGCAAATTTATGATTATTAAGACTATAAATTCGGTTCCTCAAATAAATGAAGGCCATTGTAATTGATTAATTTTTTAGATATTGTCCAAATTAAATTTAAAAAAAAATATTTATATATATATATATAATTTATAAATAAACATAATATAACATAATCTAAAATACCTGGCTTATTTTTCTCTATTTATTTATTTGTATTGTTTTTGAAAACAATAATCCTAATAATCTTTTTAATAATCTTCAAATGGTGTTCAAAATTTTTATTCGTTTGTTCTTAAAAAAATTTTAATTGGAAAAAAAGCTACTAAATTTGAAGAAATTAGATTTGCCCAGTTGAAAAAAAGTTTTTTAATTTATAAAACAAATGTTTCCTTTAAAATCAAGCTGATAGTCATTTTTTTTTCATTTTTGACATATATTTGAACATATTTTTAAAATGAGTCATAGATTAAACGAGCTCCACTTAAAATAATAAGCATATCTCAATATTTAGGAATATATTTTAGAAATTTTGAAAGTAAAAGTTGAAAAAACATCGAAGAATCTTTAAATAAATACTAGAGGGCTCCACCTACCCCAACCGCTGGTGGGGATATTTCTTGTTATGTGCCCGTGGCAGATTTAATCTCTCCGGAACGAATTATAAACCAATCAACATAATAATCATCTCGCGTATAATTATTGTTATCTTATGCCCGTTTCAAAAGTCAGATTAGAGGGGAATCCCCTCTATAGCAGTAAGTAATCTCCGCACCCATAACCCCCCACGCCAATTTAAAAGATTCCCATATTTATACTATTAATTTATTATTTTTTCCGATACAGGTATATCATGGACCGGTTTCCATATTATCGGGAGAACAAACAGGGATGGCAAAACTCGATCCGTCATAACTTATCCCTCAACGACTGTTTCGTAAAAGTGCCTAGAGAGAAGCATCCTCTTTCCTCGTCAGGGTTAAGTGGAGGCAAAGGAAGTTATTGGACTCTGGACCCGGCTGCTGCAGATATGTTCGAACAGGGCAACTACCGCAGACGCAGGTCCAGAAGACCTCGCCCACCCGGCCCCTCCAGATCATCTATCATCTTCAGTCCTCAAGTGAGTGGACTTTTTTATTACGGAGCATTCACAGCTTGAAATTAACAGAGAAGATAGATATTCTTCGGCTAGGATGAATGTCAATCAATAGAAAAAATATTTTTATTTTATTCCGTTTAAAGTTTTTCCTATCTTATCTTGCGACCTTCTTTAAGACTTAAAATTATAATGAACATAGCAATCAATGGCTACAATGTTTGTTTGGTATATAACATAAGATATGCTTAAATACCAGTCTTATTGAAAGAAACAGTCAATTTTTCATTTTGTTGACAAGGCAAAAAAGATGGCAAATTGAATGAAAAAAGGTCTAACAAAAATTTGAATGTATATCGGCTGAAAAAAAATTTGAGTAAAGAAGCCATGATTTTTAATATTGAAATTTTGAATTTATTAATAAAATGGGACGTTATTTTTGAAAAAGCAGGTTCAAAAAATTAAGTAAATCATATCCTATTAAAGAGCTTCAGTGTCTTTTAAAATTATTTCCAAAAGTGTTGAAAGTGTCATGCTTCAAGAAAAAATAGGCTTGATACTTCACCACCAACTACTACCTTTTTCTACATTTTTTCAAATTATTTATCTAAAGTTTAATTTATAAGTCTTATATAAAACTTTAGTAAAGAAATAAAAAGCAGTTATTGACGCCATCAAACTTGCTTTATTTCTTATTGTTTAATGTTTATAAACTACGGAGAATTTATTGTAGAAATAATAGTTCATTGTTTCCATTTAAAAATATTTTCATTGAAGAAATAAATATTATTTATTCATGTAATAATAACGTTCAAAAATATTTTTCTTTTTCTTTTTATCTCACTTTGATTTATTAATTACGTTTTAATTGAATTTTAATATTAATAATTTTTCTACTTAAATTATTTTTATCTTTATCCTTAGACGTTAGACGGGAGCCGTAAAACACTATGAATCCAATTGAACAGTGGGGACGCACAGAAGTTTTTGTTTGTCGGCTTTTGTTTACTGTTATATTGGAGCCAAAGGGCTAGTGTCACTTTATAAATTTACCTCTAGTGCCCCATTAAGGAAACACCGGAATAAGAATTAAAAGTATATTAAAAAAAAAGGTTTTCATGTCTGGTCTTACCTTCCTTAAATTGTTTAAATTAAAAATTTTATCCCCATTTGTTTTACTATTTGACCATTAATATCTTAATAAAAGAAGATTTCATTGTGATCTATTAAAAGAAAACCTAAAAATAATTTCTAATTAAACCGATAATATTATAAATTTGATAATTTCTTCTTTTGTTTCAGGAAGAAGATAAATCGCCAAGTTGCCAATTAAATGAATCTCCTGGATCTGACACCAATTCTAGGAATGCGACTTCGGAAACTCAAGAATTGATAGACCTTTCTGTAAACCGTCTCCTACTTCATAAAAATAAAGCATCCAATTTTTCTATAGAATTTCTAATGAAAAATGATAAAAATTAAGGGAAAAAAATTTGATACTCATTCAATTCATGTATTCTGTATGTATATTCATTCATAGATCTTCCTTTTAACACAAAGCATTATTCACTTGAATTTATTTACTTAATTCATTGTTTATCGACAAAAAATTCACCTACATCTAAATTTGTAATTCTACAATGAAATACCAGTAGAACATTGTGAAAAGCAAATGAATTAATTGCTTGATTGTATATACATCAGGGCGCTGTTGCGAGGCGGGCTTAAGTTTCAATAAAAACCACCAACAGAGTGGTGGTAATAAAAATATTAATATTAAGTATTAAAATCTCTTGCTCCTGTTACATCTACCAATATCTCCAAATGTATTGCTTCTGAGCCCCGAGCCGCTCAGCAGTCCTGAAGTATATAACTAATAATTTTAGATATATATATATATATATTATTTATTAAAATAACTAATTTCTTTTAAAATTATAATATATTGTAAAATTTGATTAGATGATTTTAATTGTAAATAGAAAAATAAAAATTTAAATTAAATAAATTTAATATATTTTTCAAAAATAAATTGGAATTTTAGTTGTAAATATTTTTGCAATATGTATCTTCTTTTTTAGAATATATAGCCTTACACCTACAAACATATGATTAATGAAGAATAGAAGAAATGAGTTCTAATTTTATTTTAGGTTTCACATTAAAGCCCAACAGCATAAAAACTTGCCATTTCTTTCACTGACAAGATTCTATAATTATAGTGTAACATGTTCATTGGACCTGACCAATATATTTTTCTGCAAAAATCAAAGAGTAAAATGGAAATTATATATATATATATATATGTATCCAATGAACATGGTAAACTATAATTTTTATCAGCTGCGTAAGTAATCAGAATTTTTGTCATCCAAAGTCGTTTTCCAGCTCTGCTTTTGGGGTTCCAATAGATAAGTCATTGGCTAGCGGGGGATGGATGGATGAGAGTCTACCTCTTAAAAAAAGGTAAAAAAAATTTCTGGAAAATGCTAGGAGAAAAAGTCAGCAGTTTAATCGCTACACCTGACGTCCTTTATTCGAAATATTTGCGAAATAAAAGACATCATGTGGAGCGTCTAAACTGCTGTTTTTTTTCCTATATTCTCACATAAAAAAAATTCGACAAGAGTAAAGTTGAACCGGGGAGGGGCGTTGAACTCCTTGGCCTCCCTAAAAGGATCAAACACTACTTAAGACACTGAATATACGTCAGATATTGATAAATAATTTTAGAAAATGTACTTTGACTAAATTGTATTAATTGGGCCCAGGAGGAGCAAAGCAGTAAAAAAAAATTGAATTAAATTAATTTCTAATTAGAACCACTTGCAAAACAAGAAAAACTAAATCTAAAGAACTAGAAAGAAGAAAATTTTATTTGAGTTTCCCAAACCCACTATCCTCAATCAAAAATCCTAGCTGTGTAATTTTTTTAGAATTTTCTAGTTTACTCACTGGAAATGATTAATTAAAGTTAATTTCTTTAACAAATTTTTATTTTTTTAACCATTTGAAAATATTTATTTAAATTTAAATAAATATTTTTTTTGTAAATTATAAACTTAAAACTTACTTTCTTATAAAAAAAGATAGAACTTATAAAGTAGAAAGAGAAACGAAATACATCTACCAAAATATTCAAATGTTAAAATCTGGGAATTCCAAATTTAAAACACGATACAAGATAATTCTTATATGAAGATATAAAAATGCACTTAAACCTGAAACATTTCGCAAACTTCGTGGGCGGTAAAGTTTAGTGATGAGAGTAAATTTTGAGTATTTTAAAAAATTGATCCAATAGAAATAAAAAAAAAATAAATATATACCATATATATTTGGTTGAGGAGTATTTTCCGTTCCAGAAATTTTAGTGAGACGATCTATGAATAATAATTTCTGTTTTTTTCATAAATATACTGGAAAAATGTAGACATAGTTCTAATAAAGTTTCTATATTGAAGCATAAGATGGCAGCATCTCATTAATATATTTCTTTTATTTTTTAGTGAATTATGCTGCTCTCTAGAGTTTCTATAATGAAACGAAAGCTTAAGACATCAAGTTTCTGTTTCTTTGTTTGATGGCTTATGCTGCTATCTAGCGTTCCTTTAAATATTTTGTTATAATCACTCCTGATAAAGGAAAGCTTAAAAGAAAAATAAATAAATAATATATACTAGTTAAGAGGTAAGCTTTTTTTTTTTTTCATTTTTTTTTCTTTTAAAAATATATAAACATCTTGGCATTTTGAATTTTCTAATACATTTATAAATATAGAACTAACAACAAATCATGGATGGCGTCCATGAGTTGACTATACTAAAACTGATTTTTCTTATTCTCCTTCAATGTTTTGCATTTTTTCTACTCACTTCATGAAGTTTAAACAATGGGCCGACTTGTTCGCATACTGACGCGATAATAATAAAGAAAAAAAAAAATTATTATCTGAAAGTAAATTTCATTTTTAGTTATTTAATTAAAAATATTATTTTAAATTATTTTATAAAAAATTCAAAGATTTCTTTTTTTTAGAAATCAATTTATTACAATTTTGATTTTTTTTTTTTTGTTTAGGGAGAGAGTGTCTAAGTCTAAGACGCCTGAAATTTTATCTATATTCTAGAAAAAGAATGGATAATTCACAAGTTTGAGAAGGAAAATGGAGATGGCAGCCAAAGGGTGATTGATGCACCGGGTTTATTAAAAAAAAATCTCTAAGATAAGACGTTTCAACCTAAGTTTAATGAATCATCCTCAGTGAAAAGGAATTATATACATGTGTATTTTTATAAAAATTAACATGTGATTCAACTCAGTTTAATAATAATAAGGATAACAGCATTGATGTGATAGCGCCCAGGGCTCAGAGACAAATGATTTGAATGCTTTAGTTGCCAACTCCATCTTCCTTCTCAAAGTATAAACACAGGCAGATTTCAAAACAACATAATTTACAAGTTTTTAGTTTTTCTTTTGATTTCTCTTCTTCGATATTACTTAATTTTTATTCTCCTAATGAAATGTTAAAAATGTGGAATATCAATAAGGAAAAATTTTTTAAAATAGTTTTCTGGTTTTTTAGTTTGTTAAATATTTTGAATATCAGGCCTGACTTCCGCCATTTAATAAAATAATCTTCTTCTTACTTTGTCTTTTTTTTAAATCGCGATTGGGAGGGGAAGCAAATAGAGAGGGGGAAGGTATACTATAGGAATAGAAAAAATGTCAGTTATAAGTCACCCGGATAACACGTGGTCGCCATCCACCTAATCACCAAATGTGAGTACTTTAGTAAAGATTTGATAAAATAAAACATTATCATTAGAAAATAAATTACTGGAAAAATTTTCAAAATGATGGAAGGGAATGAATATTAATATTTTGAAATAAGCAGATAATAAAAATATAAATTAATTTCCAACAAATTATGATCTTAATATAATTAAATGTGATTGTGAATTGGATTTTCCCTTCTTTGGAACAATTCTTGTGAGCTGCATCGGGGCATATCAATTGGAATCACTTTATCCAAACGATCGAAATCTACAATATATCTTTTCTTTATTGGGTCATTTCGAATAATAGGTTCGAATTGAAATCCCCAAAGAATCTCAGAACTGATGTAGGAAGTTCGTGCTTGAAGTCGTTGATCAGTAGACTCTATTGTTCCTTCCAGGAAAAGTAAGATTTCTAAGTTGGATTCTGACAGAGTTGAAGCATCTAGTGAGTAAAGAGGACTCGATTCATCAATTCGGTGAATAAGAGTTTCCGGCCACGCTAGGAAAAAAGTAATTTTTTTTCCTTCATTGTTTAAATTTAATTCCATTTCCTAAAATATGAAAATAATTTAAAAATAGCAAATTTTTTTTCTCATTTTAAAAGAATTAAGTTAATCAAAATTTTATTTGGGAGTGACTTCACCGAGATTCATTATCATTCATTCTTTCATCATTAACTCTAAACACTGTTAACAAAAAGTTTCCCACATCACAAGAAGAGATTATCGCGCGCTCTTTACTTCCCCGCTGTACCTCAGCGGATTTTAGGGGGCTGCATCCCCTTATCACCATTTCCTTTCCGGACTTCGTCTCTCGTCCATTCCTCGATAGGTTAGTATCAAGAACTAACTTCAATTCTCATGTTATTTTTTATTTTTATTTTTTATATTAATATTTGAGTTGTGCCATTTTCCTTTTCATTCATCGAAATAATTTGCCTCCAAGAAAAAATGAAATAACAGAGAGATGTAAGAACTTACCTTGCGATGTAAATTCCACAGTCCATTATATGTTTTTTCCTTAATAACCATTTGCATCGTTACTCGAGCTTCAATCACTCTTGATGATAGACGAGTATCAGCAATTCTGACCATTAAACAGAGATTGTTTTCGTGAAAACATATTACGGCTCTTGAGGAAAATATCAAAGTTTTGATTCTACGTTTTGAACGAATTAGCTTATTAAAAATCGTACTCAAACAGATAGCTTGAAGGGTAACTCCAACAATACCCTGGAATCATATTTTCTCTTTATGTAATATCAAAAATTCCAAGTTAAAAAATATTAAAACTGTATTATTTTATCGACTGATAGGACTTTGTTTGAAATAGTTGGTGGTTTTCAAACAACGCCCTATAGACTGTAAAGCACTTTTATGGTATCAATGACTAAACACATCTATCTTTTATAGAATATGTAAAATTCGACAGGAAAGGGTAGGAATCTTTTGTAGTTTCATTTAAAGGAAATAAGCTATTTTAAAAATTAATACTTTAACTCACCTGAACACACATAAGAATAACGCCTTGAGGACATTCTTCAGTTGGCATTCTTGCTCCAAATCCAGTTGTATGCTGATTTTCCATGGAAAACATAAAAGCAGAAGTAAATCCATAGATATTAGTTGTACAAGGTTTCCATCCTGTCTCCATTTGTCGTTCTAATAAAAAATAAATAAATACATTTTAAATCTGAAATAGGCTGGTGATGATTGATGTAAATGAAATAATTCTGGAGATAATTTTCTGCCTTTATTTTAAAAAATCCTACTAGTCAACGTTTCAGAGAACCAACGTCTCCTTCTTCAGGACTAGTGGGTTATCAAAATATAAATCTTCCCATACGTTTCGATAAGTCGCCAGACCTGAAGAAGGAGACGTTGGTTCTCTGAAACGTTGACTAGTAGGATTTTTTTAAAATAAAAGCCTGAAAATCATCTCCAGAAATATTTCATTTACATAAATATAAAACTCTTGCTTCATAATCTATGTCAATCTTTCCTCGTCTTAGTAATAAAATTTTTTAAGTTATATTGACTATAAATTAATTTAAATAAATTGGATGGAAGCTATATGACTTCAGATGCCGAAAATGACTTAAAAAGAAACACTAAAGAGAGATAGGGACATTTCAATACAAAAAAAGTCAAATGAAAAAAATATTTAATAGAGATCTCCTTGGACCGACAGCCCTATTTAGAGAGAGTAACGTACAAATTTTTTTGTTTTGTTTTAAAATTTAAAGGATTCGACCAGAGATAGTCACAAACCATACTCCAAGCAATTTTGAGTGTTCTTAATGATTATTTAATTTAAATTTAATATATTAATTTTGAACGATTATTTCATTAGACAACAAACCAAATTATATGTAGTCTTAATACACATATTTACAAATAAATGTTTTTATTGTTTGTGGATTTTATCAAATATTCAAAATGCTTTCCTAAAAAAACCGAATTTGCGGCTTATGAGTATCTCTATCTGAACTCTTCATTTGGTCCTTTATGATCAGTCGCAAAAATTTTTGCCAAAATACTTATACAAAGCGACCTTGGTCTGATTTTAAAATAATAATAGAGAACTTTATTTTTTCTATATTTAATTATAATAAAAATATAAATATAAATAAAAGGCTCTAAGAAAAACAAAGCACTTTTTCAATCCATCACTTAATTATTCAATAAATACATTAGTTTCATATAAAATTGATTATCTACCTGGAAGGTGATCAGGCTCAAAGTCTCCATGAATATAAGCAATAAGCCACCATAGTAATCCAAATATCAACCAGGAGATAAAAAACGTACTGACAAAAATTAACCATAACCATCGCCATTTCATGTCAACTAATGTTGTAAATATATCCTGTATAAAGGTATAATAAATAATTAATATAATTATTAGATTTTGGATTTTAATTATTCAAATAAACTCATTCCAAGTAAAGAATAAATTTTTAACATTTACTGATCTGTGAACATTTTTCTTTATTTATAAGTTGATTTAAATAACAATAAAAGGTTAAAAACCTTAAAATGTCTCCAATGCGCCATAGGAACATTCATTGTCTGATATTGACATGTCCCATTTTTTTCCACAATCCGGAAAGAGGAATCTCTGTTCTTCCCTTGGAGAGGCATAATTTCCCTATTAGAAAGTTTAAAAAAAAATGTTTAAATAAATAAATCAATTTTAATTCCACATTAGGTAAGAGTAAGAGACATTAAATAAGCGAGGAAAATTTCATGTTGTAAATGGAGCTTCCCCCACCACCATAAACCAAAGAAAATTGCCCTCTTTTACGGGATCATCTTTCCAGCTCACAAAATTGTTTTCTGACTCCCTTATGTGCATTTTCTCCTTAGAAATGTGTCTTGCCTCTCATTGTAGGCATATTGTTGTCTATTCACAATTTAAATTATGTATTATATATGTTTATCTTCCTTTTTAAGAGGCCGGGATCTGAGAATCCTGAATACGAGTCTGCCTTCACAAAAGATTTAGCCAGGAATTTTCTTATTTCAAATTTGTATATTTATATTTATTTCCAACTCCCGCAATGTAAAAACTGCAGAAAGCAAGGAAAAATTGACGAGCGACTGTTTGTCCCTTGTCTTACGCGCAAGCGCAAACTGAGAGGGCGCGGTTTGTACATTTCTCTATGACCTCAAATCAATTCGTTGGCTTCCCTCTGAGCTGCCTCAAAAGGGCAGAGCTAATGCTTTCCACTACCAAAGAACTATATGGTTCCCACCTTACAAAACATTTGTGACATTTTTAGCATTAATCGTGGTTTATTTTAGTAATTTTAATTAATCAATACAAAAAATGATATTAAAATATAATGATACGTTTCGGTCACTATTTCAGACATCATCAGGTAGATGCATTCATTTTGACAAATAAACACCAATACTCAATACTCAGTGTTTAAACCTTGTATTATTGCATATTAATATCATTTTTTGAATTATTAATTTACTAAAAAACCACGATTAATATCAGAAAATATCTTATTTATAAGGTCATTCATTTTATCTTAATCATCAAAACAAAACTAATATCCCTCTCTTTTTTAATTTTAAAAACTATACAAGTTGGCTAGAAGGGTCAAATTAAATGAAAAAAAAAAAAAAAAAAAATAATCCTCTTCATGGTAGAGAGAGATATTAATTGTCAATATTTAATGCTAACTTTAAAAGCCAAGGAACTTGTGGAGCTTCATGATCCAAATAATAAATTCCCTTACTCTCTAACGATACATATTCTATTTCTAAAATATTTTTGAATTCAGCAGCACTTTCTTTCTTGAAAATAAAAAAGATAAAAATATATTCAAATTTTGAGAAGGGTTAAATCTGAGTCAGTTGAAGGACTTTTTTAAAATATATTTATTCCAAGTAGCTCTGATGCCACAGACAAATTTTACAAATTATTGGCTATAAAAACTTGGATTAAAAGTGAAAATGAACGTGGAAAAGGACATAACAAACCAAAAAGGCAAAAGGCCTCCAAAAGGTTAAGTTACAGGGTCCATTTCCTATTTTTAATACTCTCGTAATAAAATAGGCTTTATATTTTATTTATTTTAAAAGTCCAAACAATTTTTCATCAATATGTTATTAATAGGAAATTTGAATAATTTTTATTCTTCTAATATCAGCAGAAGAAGTAATTAATTTTTTAAATATATTTTGCTGAAATGGAAAGA
>JAAAKE020136570.1:0-13845 GCA_010014785.2 Anisolabis maritima
AAAAGTTGCCGTTAATCCTTGACGTAAATATTTAAATATCTCTTTGGAGTCAATTTTTTTAGTCTTCTCGGCATTTTATGCTTTTCAGACATTGAATACTTTTAAGCAATATAGATAACTGTTTTCATTTCGTAACAAATGGATATTTTTTAATTTAATTACTATAAATGAGTGGTATTCAAAACGTGTTCCGCGGAAACATTCCCAAGTATTCCACCAATTATTGTTGATGTATTTCACAAAATGTCAAAGTAGGTTTTCCCAAAGGCGATAACAAGTTTCTAGAGCTAAGACTGGCATTTTTTCTGCTCCCTGCCAGTATTTTCTTCTCTCTCTCATATATCGATTTCAGCCCCTCTCGGTTATTTACTTCATAAACACATAAGGAACGCCTTTCAGGTTCTATCCATAAAAGAGAAATGCATTATTAATTGCTTTTAATTAAATACTTAATATAAAAATATCTATATTGTAACAAACGTTTAACAAGATACAATGGATCATATATAACGGATTTCGGATTTAACGGACAAAAATTTCATTCTTGAATGGAAAAAAAGTTGAATCAGTGAATCAGCGTTTTTTATTTTATTTTTATTCTTTCAATTTTACCAATAAATCCAATAAGAAAAGTAAATTGTTAAAAAAAATTTAGGGAAAAAGGATATTTCAATGAGATTGGCATAAAAAAGAAGGGGTTATATTTAAATAATTTAAACTTATCATATTTCCAGAAATAGGTACAGTGAGTTTCAAAAGAAAGTCTCACCCAACCGTTTGTTATGTACTATGGATTGTGGAAATTAGGTCGTTTTTGGTTGCTGGAAGATAGGCAACTCAAAAATGGAATTTTCGTTTAATTGGTCCAGAGCTCCTGAGAGCCACGCTTTAACACTATCTCTCGAGAACAAAGAGTCTGCTCAAGAGAAATTGATCAAAAAATACATTAGTGAGTTATAAATAAGATATTTTTTTGGCATTAATCGTGGATTATTTTAGTAATAAATAATACAAAAAATAATATTAATAAGTAAACACGTACGTTTAATTGTCAAAATGTCAAAGTGAATGCTTCTTCCTGACGACGACTACAGAAACGTGATTGTAACGTTGTATTATTGTATATTTATATTATTTTTTGTATAATTAATTACTAAAATAAACCACAATGCCAAAAAGGTCTTTTATTTATAATAGTCTAAATTATATATAGTTGGTTATTCGGGTAGTCCATCTTCTTGACGATGATGTACCCCGTGATATTATTATTTGCTTATTTTTAAAAAAAGTATGAAAGCTTTTATTCGAAATTTAGAACCTTTAAAATTTCTTTAGAAAGGCATGGATGGGACTTTCTTTGGAAATTCATTGTACATAATCAAATTTTTTCATTGTATAGGTGTTACAATAGTACTCGATTTAATTAATATAATATAAATCATTTTTTTTTTCTGGTTGGGAACCGAAATCATCTAGTCAGAATTGTTAGACAAAAGTCTTAAAGAGAACACAATTTATATATTAATAATAAGAAATATATAAAATATGAAAAATAAAAATTGAAATCGACTATGATAAATTAATAAATTGTGTCAGAAAACAAGAGAGATAATTTTTTAAAAAGATATAAATTAACATTTCTTGTTGTGTGATTTGATTACGATAAGACCATCGTTCATTGGATGTATTAAAATATAATGAATAAAGGATAAAAAGTAGAGCAATTCCTGTCTTATGCATTTACAGTAAGTGCGCGGAGTGTTGTTCTCACAACTAATTAATCAGTGTCGTTCTGAATTCGTATGGAAATGTCTTACGATGGATTCAATTAAGACTTCCCAAGGGATGATAATTAGCTTGCTATGTTTTGCCGAGGGTGCGAATTCGGAGGGCAGTAGCGCAGATTTTCATCAAACAAACACTCAACATATTTTATTTAGTTTTTTGCCTATTTTAATCTCCGAGGAGATGAGATACATTCAATGGCGGTGTAAAAGTTAAGAATTTTGGGGAAAATTTTGTCAATACGCTGGGATGCTCACCAGTCATACAGAGGGAACACGAGGAGGTTATCTCTGTCGTTGTCTTGCAATACCATGAAATGCAGACGTTTTAAGTTGCTGGAAAGTGAGCAATCCAATTGATAAACTCTCCAAACCACGCATGCGCAGTTGTTAAATATCAATTTTATTATTTTATTGATATAAAAACTTCCATCTTCCTCAAAAATAGAAACATCTTGCTCAGATTATGCATGATGATTTTGTGTTTGGGCAGAATGATCCCTAGTACTATGTCTGTCACGGCTCATTTCCACACAGAAAGTAATCGTTTCACTTTAAATGAAGTTCAATTAATTTGATTATATTTTGTTAAATTAGTATAAAATTCTTTTATACCTTCGGCATTCGGTTACTGATCTCAAATATCCAGCAAAATAATGTGCGTTAATTTATAATCCTTTTGATTGACAATATATTCATAGTCTCAAATTTTCAGAGAGCAATTAAAAGTCTCTTCTTGGATTGATTAAAATGTTTTTAGATTAATTTTCACAAGAAAATTTGCATTTCTGAATAATAAGCAAATAATGGAAATCGGAAATTCATATTCACCTAAAGTTACAAATTTTTTAAGAAAAGATTCATTAATTAAGAGGTGTCACGAATATCTGGATAAATTATCCAAACAATTGAATCTTTTTATTTCTATAATTTATAAAGAAAATTTGCATTAAAATTTCTATTTTGGAATATATTTTTATGAACCGCTTATAATTAGAATTCATAATCACCAGAAACAAGTAAATAATGGAAGTCGGAAATTCATATCAGTAATTCAGATACAACTAAAAAATTCAAGATTTGGATCTCATTCTGAGGCAATATTTTAAATGGAACAAGATTACTACTTAATTTGTAAATAAGAGGTGAATTGGAAATGTCACTCCTGGGCTGGTGGTTAATGAAAAGATGATTTCCGGGATTGGGCTTCATTTGCAGCCACACCTGGCGATTAATCGCGATATTAATACATTCGTCGATAGTGGCTGAATGCTTCCGGAGGGTGGTGGGGATAATAGAGAGAGGTAATCGCACCATTAACACCCGAAACAATATCACTAATGCAGTACCTCCCCCCGGGCTCTTTCTGCCCTTGTCACCGCTCCAGCAGGCAGCCCATTAAGGGCTGCTTTACACCTGAAATCGCATTTTAATGCCGGCGGCGCCAATCTCGGACCGGTGCTAATGTGTGCCATTTAGATAATTAAAATTGATTAAGCTCTAGTACAGGGTTAAATGGAGACTTATTAAAACAAGTATTATAACCACAATACCGGTTCAAAATATAGATTCGATCATATTAATAATAATATAATCGCATAAGAATATATGTTCATTGATCTAAATTAGAACATATTTAATCTCATTTGTATGAATCAACGCGATCAACTAGAAAATTATTGAAGATTCTTCTATAAATAATCGCTTACGAAACTGGTCGGAATTTATTATTATTAAAGAGCAATTAAAAAAAGTAAGAAGTAATCATAAAAAAAAAAACTTTCACTCAACCTCTTGCCTAAATCAAGGGAAGTATTTCTTTTGCAATCATGTTACAATAAAGTATATTTTTATATAGAAATGTGAGTAACTTTGCAGTGGCGGAGATATTTTTTCTGGGTGAAGGGAGAGTAATTGCTTACGGAGGGTGAGAATTAGACCAGGGACTGACTCACTCGAGCCAAGAGAGAAGATATCAATATAAATTAAAATAATAAAAAGTGTTTTTTATTTTATCCGGGCCAATACGAGAAAAGTTCTGTATTTTATTATAATACTTTACTTAATATAACTTTAGTATTGAGTATGCTGAGGATGGCTATTCAGAGTGCGTCCAGTAAAGCCGTTGCTATGGTAACCAACCATGTTGCCAGATGCTCACTTCCGCTGCGAACACTGTCCGCCAGTGAAGCACAACACTAGTACAACTCCACTCACTCCCCCTGTCCCTCCGACGAAAGGCAATACTAAAGTTATATTAAATAGAGTATAATAAAGGTCGGACAAACCTTCAATCAATAATATTCATTTTTTCTTTATTCGCGTAAAATCAAAGAATTATACCCAAGTGACAAGTTACCATAAGAAAATACAAAATAAGTTTTCTAGATATACATCGAATATTTTATCTAAAAATCTTTACTACGCCATTTAAATCTAAACTTGTTAACCGCAGCAACCAATCACCGCCAGGACATCCTGTCCCGGGTTATCTAAGTCCAATCATACATAAGCAAGGTCTTTAGTTTTCCCCTAGATCTACACACTGATTTGTTCATACAGGGTTTACCAGTAAATACTTATTCCACTGAATAAGACGAGTGAATATTAAACTTGAAAAAATATTTTCTTGACGGTCTTAATCAACTTTCGAAAAGATCTAAACGAAGCCATTGAAAAGGCAAATAGAAAAAATAGTCCACAATAATAGAGAATTGAGTGTGGACGTTTCATTATCATAACAAGTGCGTGACTCGGGCAGATAGCCTACATGCAACATACTCTGTTGATAGTAGCATTTAGTCGGCTTTGAATGATAAGTACCAATCGAAAATAGTTTCTTTTTTTTTTTGCTTATTAAAAAAACTTGATAAGGTCACTTGATGATTCATGATTTAAAAATGAATATAATATTTGATAAATATAGTTAAAAAATTTTAAAAATCTAATACAAACAATGATAAATATTAAAAAGGTATTAAATATAATACTTATTTTAAAATATTAAAATAGAAGAAAAATCTAGGCAACGAAGTTGCAAAACTTTCTTGATTTTCTTAGACAGGACATCTTGGGAATATGAACTGTGTCCCAATCAGCCAGGCCAGTATGCGGGACAAGTTGATTTTTTGCTATTTTTTACGATATTTTTAGATTATTTTGTTTATAAAAATCGAATTATTAATTACATTTTAGAAAATGTCAAAGAGATTAAATAAAATTTCAGTTTCTTTTTATAATGATATAGGTTATTTATACAAAATTTTTTTTATCATTTTTTAAGAATAAATTTCCTTCAACTCTGAAATTTGGTTCAGGGCTGAAGATAAATGTGGTAATTATTAGCACTAAGTTTCAAAAGTTTTGCTCCAGGGGATGCTGAGAAAATTGTGATTCATAAAAAATATTGGGGACCTTTTTTACCATCCCCTGTGGTCCGAATCAATCCAAATTTCAAAAACTTCTTAGTCTCTCCTAGGACTATAAATTCGTAAAGTTTTATCTTACTCTGATGAGTGGTTTCAGAGATACAAGCTAATAAATGCTAAACAAAAATACATATATACCCACATTAAGATTTTTTTTTTTGCATTTTTGGGGTCCTTTTGACTTGAAACGGCAAGACTTTTAAAAATTGTGGGCTAAATTATATAATAATAGGTATAAAAGATATTCTTTATTTATTTGATTCAGTTAGATTTTTATTTTAAATAAATATTCTTAGATGTATTGTTTTAGGAACAAACCCCCTCCCTTCTCTGAAATGTTAAAATTTGAAAAATTAATAAATCACAGAAAATTGCTTCCCTTTCGGTTTAACAAATCCCTCAAGAACTGCTTCTTTGCGTAATTTTGAACTGATACCGAAAATAATTTTTAAATAACAATGAAAATGCTAAGATGGTATTTCTCAATGAAAAAAAACTTTTTTTCTTAAATTTATTTGAATTTTTTTATTGAGACCCCTTTGAACTTTCACCGGCTGGACTATGATTGTTTACCAAATTATTAAATCTGATAAATTGGTTAATTTAATAATAACATTAATAAATTATTTTCATGCTAACATCAGCATATTTTCATGCAAATAAATATAGTCCGATTTTCCTTTACTTAAAAAATTATATTTAACGAAAGTTTGTAGGTTTAATGGCGGAAATTTGACTTTTACAAATATTTTACCCGTCCCTTATAGTGACATAAAACTAGTTCTAAGTTTTGGGACAATTTTTTTCACTAATAGAAGGAAATGTTTAATTTATTTAGTCAAAATACGATTCACTATTAAAGTATTTATCTTTGTGAATTTTTCTAATTTATTATATATATATATTAACCCCCTCAAAAGTAACTATCCTTTATTTCCTCCATAATTAGAAGTTTAGAAGAAAATCTAAAAATATTAAATATAATAATAGGTAAAACATTAATGAATTTGATGATTGTGAATATGTGGTATTTGCATGCTTGGAGAACTTGAGTATAACTTCCTTATTTCTCTTCGTTTGAACTTAAAATTTGGTACACCTATGTTTTGCGCGTCGCTGAATACAAATATAACATAAGAACAACTTTTAACATCACTTTCACATCTGTCAGTATAACTGTCTATTACACGACCCGAAAAACCCTTATGCCCGTTTAAATTCAACTTTTCGGTAAATTTGAGTTATAATGACAGTTTTCAACTGTCAAAAGTCTTCTCTGACATTATATTTGTATTTAAAAGCTAAGTGTACCAAATTTTAAGATCAAATGACGGAAAATAAGAGAGTTTTGCCTATTTGCTGATCCTGCCCTTCCCTTATACAAATTTAAAACCCGGCTACAACTCTCTTCTTTCAACAATGTTTTAAAATAACTGTTGTTTGTATAAATGTTTCGATCATTCATTGGATATCCGCTCCAGGTACAATTTAAATACAAACACCAAAGAATTACATCACATTAGATAAAAAATTATGGATTTATAACGAAATTTTATATGAAGAAGGAAGGACTGATCGAAACGTCGTATTTAATACTCCTAAGGCGAAAGCATTGTTTAATTATTAATTTTCAACTATCTTAAGGACAACTCCTAAAGATGTTTAGAGTATTTTTAGACTTAGGAAAATTTATTTTAGCGCTGATAAAAATGTAAACGCTATCAAAAGGAAATTGATGATTATATAAAATTTGAATAATTTAATTTGGTTAGGCAATTTGAGGCTTGAAGAAACCAAGTCGGAAGATGACACGCCGAGCACCAAATGGCATCTGGATCCAGTTTGGTCAGCATTTATTTTATAGGTGCTCTTTAGCTGGTCTCTTGGACGTGGGGCAGTAAAACCATTTAAAAGAGTCATCACAGTAAAACACTAAGTGAACCGGAGATTTATAGCTCAAACCGACTACCTATATATCCTCTGTTTATTAAACTTGAACCGGGACTGATAAATTGAGCGCCATTTTTTTGTAAAGGTCCTTGAGAGAGTGCTCTCGATATGCGTATTTTGAAAGAGAGTCGTTGAGTTAGTGTATTTTTTTTTATGGAATGACAGGATGGAACACACGCAGATTGATGGCGGGGCAGGCTGAGAATTGACATGTCATCGGGTGCTGTGGTATTCGTTACTTCTTACGCGATCTTTTCACAGAGAAATGGATTTTTAATGAAGCCCTCGCGATCATTTATCAACGATCCAAGCCATTAGTCAAAACGGTGCGATCCATTGGATCCGCGAACTGTGTGAGTGCCGATGCCGATCCTCTTTTCGCGTCTCCCGAGGGGTCACTGAGCAAGCAAGCAAGCAACCCTCCAAGGGCATTACATCAAAATTCTATTTATCATTTCGTCTTGCGCTAATCCCGCATTGTGCTCAATATCGATAAACAGAATAAAATCGAGTTGAAAGAGTCATCAAAGTTCATCTTGACCATTTGAAGAATGAACGCGCGACATGGCAAACGAAACCCGGGCTCCGGATTTATTGATGAGTTATTTTGTCGTCACTATTGTCATGGAAATGGCTTAAGAAATGAACAAGCACTATTAGAGATTGAGTGAAACCCATTAGGGCAAGGATAATTTTCCGTCGAAAGAGGAGCTACCGGCCATTTGCATAGGGGCGGACAATTCATCATCAGGAGGCCACCGAGCATCAATCTCTTCTTAATTTAAAAGGGGATGGGAGATGAAGAGCTGTCTCCTCCTTATCTATGACTATCTGAATGATAAACACAAGAGATTCTCATGGACTGATCTCAATTTTGGTTATCATCTAACATCTTACATTTACTTCCATATTCTGTAGGAAACAATGCATTAGGATTGAAAAATCATGTCTGACTTATTAACATATACTGATTGAAGTGAAAAAAATTTCAACTTTTGACCTGTATGAAAATTTGATTGGTCATTATTATGGACACTAAAAAATCTATTTTTCTAAATTTTAGGTTTTGATCCTAAACAAATGAATTATAGAATTTATATTTATTTTTTGTCAATAATTCCAGCTCCCTGAAGACGTGTATAGTTTGTCCTCCAACTGTAATTTTACGTACCAAATTTTCTCTTAGATATCACCAATCGTTTTCGAGATATTTTTAATTCAATCATTTGTGATGAATAATTTTTCTTTATATACATTTATTCAAATTATTTATTTATTTATTTATTATTTAGAAAGTATCGTGACTGGTTCTCAAAAGTTTTTATTGATATTTTTTTTTAAATTAAAATTTAATATTTATATATATATATATATATTTTTTTTTTTTTTTTAATTCAAATTTAATATATATATTTATATATATAAACATTTTTTTTTACAATAAAAATTATATGCAATATTTCTAATAACCAGGAACGGTCCTGGGATTTGGTTTGAGGGAGGGAGGGGGGTTCAAATCAAAATTATATATACATTAAAATATGGGAATGAAGAAATTAAGCCAATTATACCATGAAAAAAAAAAGAAGTAATTTATTCTAATAATCATGTAATAATAATAATAATAATAAACAAATTTTAATATAATTTTTTAAAAAATTAATCTTAATCATAATACGATGCTTTAGGGGGTGGTACAAAATCAAACCCCCTCCATCCTCCTAGGACAGCGCCTGCTAATATTTAAATTATATATTTGTAATACATATAAAATTTTCAAAAATTAAAAATTGAATAAAATATTGGAAAAAATAAATAATTTTAAGAAAAAATAAGAAAAAAAAATCTAATTCTTTATTACATTGAATTATTTATAATACTTTGAATATAGTGTATATATATATTCTCTAAATTATAAAAGGGAAGAATTCACTTTTGAAATATTAGAAAAAATTTTAGTCGATCCCTCCACCCGAAAAGCAATAGACTGTACTCAGGGTGGTTACGTGGATGGTCACGAGTTATCCCCTAGGGCTGTCATTTCTTCTACTCCCTCCCTGACATTCTTTTTGTCAGACTCTGCGACGGGCCGGCTTGCTCTCTCGGCAGGTCCCTAATCATAGGAAAACCGAACGAAGAAAAAGAATAAAAACTAAGAAATGGGGTTTGTACACCTTCTAGTTAGGGAGAAACTAAAAATAAATAATCCGATTTATTTATATAATTTCCAAACTTAATTTATTTTATATTATCTAATTATTTGTTGATACAAATTTGAAAATATAGAGATAGGAAGAATTATTCATTTCTTTGGTGTGGAAAGAAAACAAGCAGTTTTTATCTGTTTTGCCTTGTGCCTGTGTATATAAAAAAAGGAATTTTGTCACTAAAACAATATCATATTTTCTTAGTAGCGAAAATATTATTCCATGAAATAAAATATATTAACCAAAACATTTTCTTTCTTTCAAAAGCGAAAAAAGCATATGTGATGATGGTAAGTTATTATAGAAAAAGCTTTTTTTTTCTCTCAAGCCAAAGATATATGGCAAACAAAGAAGAACATTTGTTGGTTGACTCAATTTTAAGAGAATTTCGTAAATGTTTATTGAAAAAGGTTCGTTTATTTGGACCTTTGGAAGATAATCGCCGGAAAGTAAATGTTTCGATTTAGTTTCCTTATGATTTTCACTTTATAGTTCGATGTCTTAATTAAAACAGAGACGTAAATTCAAGAAATAAATCCGCCGTTTATTTTTCATGTTTATACCAGCGATTAAACGAAATTTATTTAATTGATGAACTTTGTTCAAATTTATTTTAAAAACATAGAGACTTTATTAAAATTAATAAAATAATACATGATTCTGTTTGAGAGTAAGCACTTTTTGTCTAATCCGTTAATTTTTAATTTCTCTATATGTAATACATAATGAGAAAGTATTGCGATCTCCAAAAAAATCGATGTCGAGATTTCAATGAAAATACAGGTTTTGAGGTGGATCTAAAAAATGGGTCTTGCAAAATGATCTCTCTCTGTGTTTGTGTGTGATTAAGATTTCTCAAAAACAAAAAAAACGTTCGAGGGTGAAATTTTATATTTAAGCTAGGTACCCACGTTGTTTGCACCTCGAAGCTTTTTAATAAAATCAGCCAATGGGTACTTTACTTAACTACTTTTTTATTTTTTTTCGATTTCTCAAAATTTCCTTTAATGATTTTGATTAAAATTCATATGTCAATTATTTATTAGACGAACTTTTGAATTTATTAACCCTTATGACCCCAAAATTGTTTGAGGCTCAGTTTACCCTTGTAGGTTTTTAGGTTTTTTGCGATTTTCTCTTAAACTACTCTAACTATATTTGTTAAATTGGCTAGAGAGTGAACGGCTATTTAGAGGATCCAAGCAAAAAATCTGGAGTGGCATCACATTACTCAGCTTTCTTTTTTCCTGAGGTAAGAGAAAGTTGTATGATGTACATTTAGTCACACCAGATTTTTTATAATAAATTTTCAATTTTCCAAAATAAACTACGCAAAATTGTCATGAAAATCTTTTTTTTTTTTTTTTTTACAAATGCACTGTTTTATTACTTAGAATGTAAAAATCAAACAAAAAAAAAAATACTTTCTCACTATATATTACATATATAGGTAAGAGAAAGTAAAAAAATAAAAATGGTTCTCTTTATGTTAAAAAAATTATTCAACGCCTATATTTAATACAACTTCCAGGGTTCGATTCGGTTCGGTCATTTCGTTTCCATCATTTTTAGCAATTTCGTTCAGGACTAATGAACTAATAATCTAGAGATTAGTTCAGGTTCAAACAAAACAAATTAATTGATAAAAATTCTTTCTATTCTCTATTTATTTTTTGTAAAGTTCTTATTCTCGTAGGTTCAGGCAGTTTATTTAATAAAACTTTGCACATTAGCTATTCTTTATTTTAGATGCTTTTATAGCTGGGATCTGTTTTCTGGGATAGAAAAAATTTTGAAGCAATGCAGCCAATTGATTTTTTTTCTTTATTTTTTATATTTTTTAAAATAAATAAAGAAAAAAATAATTGACTAGGTTTCTACAAAATTTTTACTATCCCCGATTAACTATTCTCTATCAGTTAATGTCAACATTACCTAGTTAAAGTAAAGAATTCTATTTTTTTTCCTACTATAACTGAAAGTTTAAAATATATACATAAATTATTGATTCCTACAAGCTTAATTAATAATGTTACTAATTTATTATTTTAATAAAAATAATTGATATTATTATTATAATTATTAGTATGACAGGCAGCGCCCTCCCTGAGGCCTTCGGTATACTACCGCTAAAGGAACTGTCAATCTTAGATGGATCTAATGTGGCTGGTTCCTTGGGCTGTCTTTGGAATTTTAGTCTAGAGAATTCTAAATTTACTATTATTTTTATTTCTCTTAATTCATAGCTTAAGTAAAATTAATTACTTTGTTGTTATTTCTTCAGTTCATTCGATTGAATTTTTAAAGAAATTGAAATGGATAGTGAGTTAATTTCTTCTAGATAGATAGCCATTAATATATAATTAGATTTTATTACTACATTTTAATTATCAATTAATTTATTAAGTTAGATTAGACAATTCGGAATTTCTTATTCTTTTTATTTCTCTGAATTCATAGCCTATTAATAATTGAAAATAATTATTATAATTATTAAATTAAACCTAACATTTATTACATGAGTTTCTTTTGAATTAGTTCTTGAATGTTCGGTAGCTGACTTTTGACAACTTTCTATTACTTTCAGCTATTCACTCTTTTTTGGTGGGAAGTGCCAAGTATTATGCTAGTTTCTAAAGAGGGTTTCAAATTATCTCATTTTGATATAGAGGTAAGTGTTATTTGTTCATTTTTTGTTTAATTTAATAATCAACTCTTCTATCTGATTTCAGGAATTTGAAAAAGCAGAAAATACTAAATAAAAAAAAAAAAACAATTTATTAAAAAATAATTTTGCTTCTTTGCTTAGTTGCTGTTTAGGCAGTAATTAAGTTAATATCTCTAATTTTGAAATATACTTATGACGTTATTATTGAGAAAAATATAAGGTACTTATCAGTAATTCATTATATATATATATATATATATAAAAGGTAGTCTTTTTATAACGCATGGACTCCGAAATCATTTCATGGGTTTTTTTCCTAATGTTTGTTGTAATTGTATAACATATACCTATATTTGACAAAATTCCTTCTCTTTATTTACTACATATGTGCATAGGTGGTAGAACTAGGGGGTTTGAGTATAGAGTGAAGTAGAATAAAATTTTAATTTATCATTTTTTCAGGAAGAAGAAAATATTTTTTCAATTGATCCATCTAAGAATAAAGTAAAATTTCTATATCAGTTATGTTATTATCATTTTGATGCAACTCATCATGATACTTTAAAAGTATGTATTTTATCTAATTCTATTATAAATAATTATTTTTATTAATTTTAAATGAATTTTTAGAGAATAAATCCAAATATACCGATAGGCTATGACGAAAACCAATCTAGCTATTGGTATTTTGGTACCAGATTATATAACAAGATAATCATAAAGTAAGTTTAAAAAAATTTTATTTATAATTTTAATACCTGATAAGAAATCTTATTTAAAAGAAAAATGCAAAAGATAATCAAGATAAAAAGTAGAGATTGAAGAAAATATAAATGATTCAATATGGAAGTTAATTTGTTCTACTAAAGACTGGGAGCGCATTTAAAAAAAGTAAATCAAAAAATTACTATTTTAGAATTATATCATTCAATTAATATTAATAATCTTTTTTATACATAGAAAATGTCTTTATCTACTTAGAAGATATTCAAGTATGTCTGAAAGATATAAACGATTAAGAAGAAAAGTGAAAAAATCAACATTTCTTAAATACCTCAAATAAAAAAGGTCTGTATTTAAAATAAAAAAAAAAAATAAACAAAAAATATATTTTCAAAATTTTATACTAAAAAATATTTTTATTAATAATAAGTTAGCTATAATTATCACATATAATTGTTTGTTTTTTATTTTTATAATTTCTAAAATATAATAATGCACTGAGCGAATTCCCTACTCCACCAATATAGAAATTAATATCATACTGTGTCAATAAGTGTGCTTTAAATCCAGTACTGGAAAATCAAAATTTTATTTGTGACACTGAAATTTGGAGTTCTTTTAAATTTAATTTAAGATGAGAGAATGAAGCCTCGTTCTTTTAAGAGTATTTAGATTCCTCAAAAAAATAACACATAATTTCATTATTTGATATGGAAATTATTCCATTATTTTATAACTGTTTGAATATTTAAATATTTTGTTTAACGAAATGAAACTCTTTTTAACTGCGAAACAAAATATTTTTTATTAACTTTTTATAAGCATAAACAAAATATATAAAAAATAGCAATAGCAACAGCCGTTAGGAAAACAATGAGCTAACCATTACAATTTGTTATATTCTTTGAAAATATTTTATTTATTTATTGAAACCAATTGATTCTATTAACTATTTATTACCACGTCCCTTAGAGCAGAGCAAAACTCTTGCTCCATGGTCTAAGGGTCAGTCGTTTGCTTCCCGTCCTAAGCGATAATTCAATCGATAAATCAATTAATTATTTTTTATAATAATTATATAAGAC
>JAAAKE020136581.1:0-13845 GCA_010014785.2 Anisolabis maritima
ATAATCGATTTAATCATAGGGGGCAGAGGACTATAATCCCAAGTAGTGACAGACAGACAATACCAGACCCTACAAACCTATATTTTTTAAGAATCTTGGCTTATGAATATTCTTCCTATGATCTACCCTATCTAAATAATTTGCCTCTTGAAACCTTGTTCCTCCCCCTCCCCCAAAAAAAAAATGTTTGGTATCTATATGTACTTCTATCGATTTTAATTAAATTGAGTGTACATATAATAAATTAGATAACAATTATTAATAATTTGTATTAATCAATTGGAAAACAAACAAAGTGCACTCGGAGTTTTTGTTGGGAGAGAGTTGAGTGGGTAGGGACATACATAATCTTAATATATTCATAACTATGTATTCTATTAATGAATATTATGTATTTATTTATTTATATAATTTATTATAAAATATATATCATTATAATTTAGAAAAATAGAATACATAGTCATGAATATATTAAGATTATGTATGTCCCTATAGACTCAACTCTTATTTTGTCCGAAACGTCTCGTTTTTTCAAGGGACTTTATTTGGTTGCATGCACCTATTTCCTCTAGTGAATGGCTATTAGAGTATTTCTTAGTTGTTTTTTATGAGATGGCCTATCCCTAAACAGAACTACTAACTAGCTTTATTTCACCCCGAGTTAAAGATATATGTTCAAAGTCACGGAGTGAATTTTATATCAATTGATATAAATAAATAGGCTTGGATAATAAATTTATACATGAATTGTTTAATGACCCGAAAGACAAAAAAAAAAAAAAACGCTTTATTTCATACAACTGGAATTATTACTTTCAACATAATATCTGTTCTTAATAGATAAAAGAAAGAAATGGCAGCATTTTCTTTATTTTAATTCCATCTAATTTTTATTTTCTTCAAACTTTTTCAAAATTAATTTCACCCCTTGTTATTACAATGTGGCCATCCTTGTTATATTATTACTATGTCCCTCTCATTTTTCACTCTCTTTTATCAAAATACAAACTTAACAACTTTCATTATTCTTAAGGAGTTGTTGAGAATAATAAAAAAAAAAAAAAAAAATATCATTAACTCCATTTCTTAATAAAATTATTTTTTCTTCCTCTAAGACTTGGCTGACTTGAATTTTACCTCATTATCCAACTATCATGAATAAATTAAACTTGGAAGCTAATTAAGTGAGACGATGAAAATCCTACCTTTAATAAAAGAGACCTTCTCTTTCGAAATCGAACTGATCTTTTGTTTTCTTCTTCTTTTCAAGCTCTGCTTCAGAAAATGAAAAGACACACAAAAGAAAAGGAACTAATGCGTGAGTAATTTAACGGGACTTTATTCATAACAAATCATTAATATTAATAATTTTATAACCGTTTTATGTTTTATAATGCCATTTAGAATAATTATCACAGTGGAAATAAAATAAATGTCCTTTCTATTAAAAGTTAATATAAATATCTACAGTTTTCCCAAAAGCAGATATTAATATTCAGTCTCAACCCGCAAAACCCCACCTGATGCAGAAAATGAAAAAACCTCCAACCCCCCCCCCCAATCCATTTTATAAAGAAAATCAAAATAATCCCTAATCCGTGACCGAGAAGAGTTAAAATTGTCAATATTGTTAAAAAGCCAAGGGATGTAAGGGGATTCGTAACAGATAAAAATTTATTCGAGTTCCCAGACAAAACAATCGTCTTGCACTCATTCTATCTTAATCGATATATTGGTTTGTTCGGAAACAACCTCTTATTTCAAATATTTTTGTTATACAAGAAAATGTTATTTAATTGATATAAAAAAAAATTTGATTGAAAATGTTTCTTCTCTAAAGCAGTACTTATCATTCTTTATTGATTAACGTCACTCCCCCTCCCTCTAAGAAAGGTAGAAATATCATAAAATTTTCACCTATTTTTTCAACAAAATTTTTTTTCATCTTAATTTCAATACTTCATTTTTTTTAAGTCTTTTAGTGGGCCAAATCAATTTCCGCTCTTTGCCCTCTCCTTTTGAACGGGAGAGATACGTATTTTATAATTTCAAAATATTGAGTTATTATTTGCCAAAATGATTATAAAACAATGCGCAAAACTGCACGAACTTGAATCTGTGCAAGAACTTTGGTATAGTTCGTTTCTTTCGCAACAGTTTCAACATAATAGTGTGAATTTATGTTGGTATCCGAAAAAATTGTGATTTTTGGTAAAATTTCATCGACCATTGTGACCATGTTGTTATGTAAAGGTTTTAAAAATTCTTGTAGATTTTAACTCCATTTTCTACGCTTCCGAAGTCAAAATTTTGAAATTCAAAAAAATTATAGTCAGAGAGAATACAATAATGAACTGGTCAAATTTGTTGCAAGCTCTCGTTCTCTCTAATATGAATTTACATATAATGGTGTGTGTAATGACGGATCCTGAATTTTGGCAAATTCACTCAGAATTGTAACCATGTTTTAACGGAATGTATCTTTTCTTATTTTGTTTCTTTTTCAGATATAAATGGCTCCCTTTTTGTTATTTCACTTCCTCCACAAGATTAAGAAATAAACCTCCCTCAACAGCATAAGATCTTTTAAATGGATATTTGCTATTAATTAGCCTAAATTAAAAATCATTCATCTATCTATTTTGTAAAATTTATCCAGTGTTTTTTTTTTATATAAAAACGTAAATGAAATTGTATTTTCATTAAACTTTTATAAATAATTAATTTTTCTTTCAAAAATACACAGATGGTGAAAAGCATTAAAATAAACTCTAATATCATATTAATTACGACATAAAATAATTTGCATAATTGATTCATGATACAAAAACAATTAAAAAGGGTCCAAATGCAGATTTTTTTTTTTTGCGTAGTCATTCATCATAAAGAGATCATAAAGTTGACATCCCTTTGGTTCACAGTTTATCAAAAAAAAAAAAAAAAAAAAAAGAAGGCAAACGAAAAATGGCGAAAAAGAAGAATAAGGAGGGAAAAACCTCACGCGGTTTATGGCATAATTAAATTTAAATATTTACAGCAAAACGAAACGGAAGAGAACAAGAGAATGGGGGGGGGTGGTATCATCATGGTCGATATCTTTCTAAGTATGAGAGAGAGAGAGAGAGAGATAGACATCCGAGAATTCCCCCCCTACATTCAAGATGCCGTATTTTAACAGGAAACTTTCCTCTTATGTTTATATTCTCATTAGGAAAATTAACAAAAATCAAACCATTATAATGGGATTTCGTTTATTTTCTGGATCAATTTGGAATTCTTACGGGGTTTCTGGGTCATATACAGGCCTCCGAGCTAAGTCGGGCTCCATCTCAGTCTCTTATCCGTAAAACTCCCCCCTCCCCAATGGGGTGTTTCCACATTATTATTCCCAATCAGTCCCGCACATCTTAGTTTAAAGACGATATATGGATTTGATAGAGACAAGGGTCCCAGGAGAGTTTTTTATATTTTATTACTGACGTTTCGAGCGCGTCCGTGATGGACGCTCATCTTCATAATTTCATTATTTGCTCTTATGTGTAATCAGGTAAACAATCTCATTTGAAGGAGAGAGATGAAACCCAGGAGACGATATATGTTTTATTTCAGATTTTTGCTGAAGGTAAAAAAGCTTCCTCCCCCTCCCCACACATTCCTCCTTTTATTTACATCTCAGTCTTTTTTTTTTTTTTTTAGATATAATTTAAAAACTGAATTTCGATAAATCTTACGACACATGTTGCATTCGTTGCATGTTTTGTTATAATGTCCCGCGTTATAAATGTTCTCGAAATGGAGCATTTATTCTTTTAAATTTTGATGATAGAATATGTGTAGCGAGACTTTTGTTAGAAATGATGTCTGGGGAAAGACTTAATTTCATTCTCTTTGACGAAGGTCATTGGAAAGAAATCCTCCCCACCCCCCAAAAAAAAAAAATAAATAAAATTTAAAAATTAATCATTTTAATAGTTTTTTTTTTTAATCTATATTTATGTTTTTTATACATAATTTTAAATGAGAATTACTCACTTTGTTTGGAAAATTCAGAAATTAATTTTCTTTAAATGGAATGGTAAAACTTAATAAATATGATTGAAAATGCAATATTTATGTTAATTTTCTATATTTAATAAACAATGTTGATCTGAAGATTTGATTCTAGAAAATATGGAAGATGAAAACGAGACAATCCACTTAGAGAACATCAATAAAGTATGATTCCATAAACGACGTTGCATTTAGATTTTTAAAGCTGAATTTGAAATGATATTATTATAGTTGACTAGATTAACGTTGTTAATACTTAATTTGAGCAGCCCAAGATCAACATTGTCGATCTCACCCCCCCCCCCTTCTCTTACGCGCTATAAATATATACGTTTTGGTATTCATATTTTTCCTTGAATAGAATTAAATTGATCTGGTATAAGTGATATGGATATTACAAAATGATAATTTATGAATATGATAGGAACGCAGATGTATGTATGTATGTAAAGTTATTAGATACAAAATTTATCATAATGAATTAATCATCAAACCGATGCCTGGAGCCCATCTACAAGTTTAATTCAGAAAACCTGAATTTGAATCATCTAAAGACCCGTTTCGATTTTGGAAAATGTCTGTCTCTTGCTTCATCAATAAATGTTACTTTAAATTGCTGGAAACTTTTTATTCTTCAATTTATGAGATCCGGGGGCCCTTTAAAAGCAAATTACTTCTGTCAAATCATTTATGTTGATGGATGTTTTAATGGTCAATTAATGGCTTATGGCAGCCAACTCGGTGCGTGCATTATAAAATCATAGCATTCAATAATTACAAACTTAAATTAGAATTTTTATTAACAATAAGTCTTTTTAAAGGAAAATTTGTTTGAAAATAGAGCAGTATAAATTTGAAAATGTTTATAACCTATTAAAAATATAATTTCATAAATATGAATCATATGAAAATTTTATTATTAAATTTAATATTATAAGCCAAAGTCCTCGAGACTTAATAGGAAACTTTGCTTAGCGTGTATGATAATGAAAGTCTTCTATTAAAAGCAAAAAATATTTCAGGTTTATTTTCTAAATTTTAGGGTAAATTTAGGGATCCCATTCTATTGAAAAATCATCATTTAGGTGGTGGTTAACCTATAAATTCTAACCGATGGGCAAAGTGTCAATTTAATCAAATAATCGTCGTCTACACTTCAGTTATATGCATGAACTAAAAATCTTCAACTCATAAAAGGCGCTTAGTTTATTGATTAAAATACCCACGGTAGAATTTGGGTTCGAATCCCGGGAGTGCCTCGTTTTTTCAATTTACGATTTTAAGATAAATTATCTTAAGATTGCAAAAAAAATAAATTATAAATAGGAAAGTTAAAAAATTATTAATATCAACTATTAATAAAAAAAATGTTATTCCTCTAGCATCTTATATTTATTGGTCTGAAAGTTTTTTTAATTTAATTTCCAAATAACTTTTCCGGCTTCATTTAGAAGCAACTTTGTATATAGATATGTAATGACGTCATCATCTTGTCTCTCCTGAAAATTCACTTCCCTGTTTTTATATAAATGATGGTACTCTCGACTTGGTTCCATCAAATTATCGTTTGTTTTAAAAGTGGGAATAAAATATTTCGGAATAATGATGAGGTCATTACAGATATGATATGCAGAATAAAAAAAAACTTTCTTCCCTTGAAAGGAGTAAAAAAAAAAAAATTATCGAAACAAGAGTAAAATTCCTTTAAGTTATTCTTATAATAATAAAAAATTATCTATTATTATTGTTGGCTTAGACCAGGGTTTTCCAAATTGTGAATTGCAAAGAAATTTCAAAATATGACATTAAAAAAAAATAAAATAAATACTCAACAATAACATTATTTATTAATTAAAATGCAAGATAGATTTTTATACAGACAACTGAAAATGTATTTTTAATTATTGGATGGTCCAAAAGTCAGTTTACTAATACAAGTTGGTTACAATGCTAAACTGACTTTTGGACCACCCTGTAATTGTATTAAACCCCGTTTTTTTTTTTTTTTTTTTATTATTTATATCATTGTGCTACATTGAGGATCTTTGGGATTATTTTTCTTTTTCCCATTTTAAAGACATTACTCAGAGAAGTTGCAAAAAATTTATTTTCTAAGAGTGGGTTGCGGTTCATAAAAGTTTGGAAACCCCTGATTTAGGACAAACAGGAAGCTAATAAATAAAAAACAATCTGAAATTTATATATTTTTAAATTAAATGACCCACCACTTCGTTCTCTATGAATTTTAGTTGTTTTTGTCGGTATGTTAGTTTTAATATTATATTATTAGCTTTTAGCTCATCGCCAAAGATATGTGTGATATTTTCATTCCCTGGAAAAGTTTTATTATTCTAAATGTAATTTAATTAAATATTGTACGTCTCTCATTTGATAAAGTTTTAACGAAATAATAATTGAAAATTGCTTTTTTTTTTTTTTTTTAAATCTAGACTAAAGTTTTATTTCATCTGATCCGAATTCTACCTGATTAAAGAGAAAATTTAGCCTGACTCCTGGACTAAACTTTTAATTCTTATTATACATTCATTATTCATATTGAAAAAAAAAAAAGTTTTCATTTTATTTATTTTAGAGAAAGATTTGATTTTTACTTTCACTTTGCGAAGGTAAGGAAATACACGTTTTGAAAACTCCTGAAATATCATTTTTAGAAAAATGGTAACTAGCTTTTCTTCATGGGAGGCGGGAGATGGGATGGAATTTTTTTAACAAAAAAAAAAGGGCAGCCCAAATGATTTTTTTTATGCCTTTTTCTGAAGGTCATTTGAAAATCATTCATTTTTTTAAAAGAAAAAAGTAAATTTGACCTGTAAGATGATGAAATAAAGTTTTTTTTTTTTTTTTTAATATAAAAAACAATTGAAAGAAAAATTCTCTTAATATATCTTGAACGTTTTTTTTTTTTTTTTCTTTAAATAGCCACATGGGAGGGGAAGGGGGAAATCTATCCCTATTTCCTCCCATCTCCACGTATTTACGCCACTGATCTCTACTCAAAATCCTAGAAGGAAGAAAATTTTGACTAAAATGCATATTTGACAGTAAGGTTTTAATCGAAATCGGCCAATCGTATACGTACACTTAAATTAAAATTTAATTTTGAGTAATATTTCTCAAAAGGTAAAAAAAAATATATATAGTATATAAAAACCGAAATTATAAGTAGAATAAAAAAAATTCCTTTATCTGGAATGAAACCAAAACATATATATATATAACGATAAACGAAATGAATTCGAACTCTGGCCGTAATCATCTATCGGCACCCCTTGAAGTTACTTTATTTCCTAACACTAACTCCTCTTCTTATATTCATTTCTAGCTAGCTAACTACTCCTATATCTAATTCCACCCGGTCCCTTTATTCCAACCTATGCTATACTAGGGAGGATGTCCTAGATTAAGGAGGGACTCTCAGCATCGGCGCATAGCCTATTCCTTGCGAAGAGTGCATCCTTGAGAGGGAATCCTTCTTTACGTCCCTTCCATAGGACGGGGTGTCCCTCTCCTCGTAGAGTTGCCTGAGTGCCTGAGTGCTCTATCGAGGATTTGTTTACATTAAATATTTTTATTTTAATGAAAAAATCCCTCCTGCCCGGGATGTGAACACCGATCTCCTGTGCAGAGCGGCGACACTACCGATTGCTCCACAGAGCCCTTTAAATTTTAAAAACGGACTGAGTCTAAAGACTTAAATAAAAAATTATTTTTTATTAACACCATTTCGAAAGGGGCCGCATTTTAGATGGGCAACTTGTGACCAATTTCTATTTCCAAATCTGTTAAGTTTGAAGGATTGTCATCCCTGCTGAATGGTTTGCATCTTGAGATTGCCTATTTCCAAAGGAAATCATATTAAAAACTTTTTTTTAAAAAAAAAAAAAAAAAAGTTTTCGATTTTTCTTCTATTCTTTCACTTTCCCCCTTAATAAAACATAATGTAAAAATAAAAGGATTGAAGGGGAGGGAAAGGAGTAAAAAAAGAAGAAGAAGAATTGAAATTTTAATGTCACCCACGTTGCGCATTCAAACAACACGTTCTAAACGTTAAAAGAGGGCAGATTCTGTTGGTTTAACAAATTGCCTAGTTAACTTATTTAAATCACAAACACTTTATTGTGATATCTAATCATGGCAAGTTGATGTAAATCAAATTAAAATACAATTGCAATAAAATTAAATAATACCAGTATGGTGTCCCGTGTTTTAGGAGATCAATTCAAGGCTCAGTCACATTTATCTTCAAACCAGTAAACGTCATCATTCCACTCTCTCTTTCTTCTTCCCTCAAAAAATTTTTAATAACTACCTTATCATTAAGAGTTATAATTTTATATTCTTGTCCCGGACATTCAAATAGCTAACGTTTTAATCTGATTTAAAAAAAAAAAAAAACCAATTTTCAAATTCAAATCATTCCTCTGTGTAAATCCCTGGGCAACATATTTCATTTAATAGAACGGTTACATTGGCGTGTATTTAAAAATGCATTTTAATTAGAAATTGAATCAAGCTCGGAAAAAAAACAATCATATAGAGGAACGGCTATTTGTTTATAAAAATATGGTATGACTAAAGGCATATCATATAACTTTCTTTTACCTAAGCTGAATGATGTACTATCACACCAGATTTTTTGCGTCGGCCCTCCTAAGTAACCGTTTTATACCAATTTTTGTTATGGTAGTTTAAGAAATAGAGCGGTTTCTCCCAAACTACATCAGTAAAGTGTACCCCAGACAATTATGGGGAGATTAAGGGTTAATACATTTCGAAAACCATCTAATAAACAATTGGTATATGAATTTTAATCAAAATTAATTAAAAAAAAAAAAAAGTACATCAGTAAAGTCTAGTAAGTATTCTTTGGCCGATTTTATTGAAAAGCTTCAAGGTGCATGCGACGAGGGTTTTAGATTAAATATAAAATGAAATATGCTTCTTCTTTATATACTTAGGCTTTATAAAGAAAAATATGGTATATAAATATACTAACATGAATCCCAACTTTAATTTCGTATAAACAATATTAATGTTTTAATCTTGAGACTATAATGAAATTAGGAACAAATATGTAAGGATAAGAGATGCCCTCTTGGATGTCGTCTAAGCGATTGGGATTTGAATTTAAGGGGATTTATTAAACATCTAATACAATTTTGGTGTGGAAACCAAATTACGACTTCATCTTAACTCATTTAATTTTAACCTAACTGAAATTTAGTTTGGTCCTTACCATTCAAAATTCAAAATAAAACAGTGCTAAGGGAGCACACTGATGGCTGGATATCCTGGCTCCAACTCCTGGGAGGGGGGGGGGAGCATGGGCCAATTGATTCACCTGTAAAATGCCTCATTATAGGCAGGCCTGAGCAAAATTTATAGCTGAAGGACCACATTAGAAATTCAAAAGAAACGGCGGGCCTCAAGCAAACACAATTTTTTTCATATGCATTATTATAAAAATGATTCTTTAACAATTAAAAATGTAATGAGATGAATGTAAATCTGTGTTCATCTGTTATGGTTGATTGTTGAGGGTTTTTATTGAGATTCATGAGAGAAAATATTTTCATATGGATGATCCAAAAATAACCAACATTGTTCGGTCAAAATCTGGAGACAATGAACCGATGAAACGAAGAGGTGGCAGTGGATTTGAAGGTGATGGAGTCAGAAAATTAAACAAGACTTGTGCAGTCAATTTTATTTTATTAAAGAATTCTTTTCGTTTCATTCTACAAATGTTACTGAAAAAGGAAAAAAATATATTTATTGCCCGCCGGCTCTGAGAATTGGCCTAGAACTAGGGCCGAAACGTAAGTCGTGAAGGCAATAAATAAAATAAAATTGGACAGCCCTGTTTCTTGGTGCAGAGGTAGAGGTCTTGCCTCATGTTCCAAAGATCAGTGGTTCGTTCCCGTCCTGAGCGGCAAAAATTTATTTGGGCTTCCAAATAATAACCAAGTCTAAATAGCCTTGTGTAATTTTCTAACTCCATCACGATGCCAATTTTGAGATTCCGAGAATTTTACAAAATTTCTAACACAAATCTCAACGATTGATCAAAATCGGGTAATCGGTTAAATACCTCAACTTTTGAAAGAGATCCGTTTAAAGAAAATGGCACTTGACTGATTGATGTCCTTTTATCTCTGCTTTGTACAAAACGTTAATCAAATTAAAATAATTACGTCGTAAGTCGAGAATATCTTCTTTAAGTGTGTATAGAGTATAGAGATGAGCTCAGTTTATTTTTAATAGTTTTGATATTCTAAATTCTGAGTCTATTGAAAGATTCCTTATTGAAAAATTCATTCATTCACTTGTTTGTTTGTTTTTTTTTTCTTACTTTCTCTTATTTTTAGACATTTTTCTTTTTAGTTTATTTCATGTTATTTATTTTACAAATATATCTTTCTCAGGAGAAGAGTAGATAGAAATTTTAAAAATTTATCCTCGCCTGGCAATAGAAAATACAAATTACCATCTAATATTAGAAAAGAAATTTTTGTAATATTTTAACAAAAGGGTATTTTTTTTTTTTAATATTTAAAATCTAGAATTTTTTTTTTAAATAGATATTTCGTCAGAATTAATATATATATATATATATATATATATATATAAAGGGTGTGAGTTTATCGAATATATGAAAAATGATATATTATTATAAAAATATGAACAAACATTAATGATATTAATAATTCTTAAAATAATGATGCAAGCTTTATATCCGGTCTCAACATAATTATACAATTAATTCTTTTTTTGGAAACACCTTATAATAACCCACACGGGATTATGTCGCACGATATTTTTATATTTCTCTCTTCGACATCTGAGACCAGAGAGACTTAAATGAAACACAATATACTTATTAATGATACAATTTATCTACAATTGGTACCCAATTGATTTAAATAAATTTTCATCGGATCCGAACCCACACTCCGTGATTTTTAAGATGTTCAGTATTGACCTATATTATATAAGAAATTAAAAAAAAAAAAAAGGATATTGAAACAATGTAACAAAATTGAATTGGTAAATTGACTTTTGGGCCATTCTATATATTTAATTCTCGTTTTGTAAATATCCTAGTCACCCCTTTAATAACAGTGCGTCAGGCTACTACGACAATAGCAGGACGAATGCCAATTTGATAAAGAATCTGATAATTATTAAAATAAGAAGGCTAATAAATTATAAAAAATAAAGTTTTAGAACGGTAAATTACGGTACACGATAAGATTTGTTTTAATGATTATTTGAAACGCTTTTTTTTTTTTTTTTTTTTAGGTGTTTTATTTCTGTAATATACAACAAAAACAAAATGAAGAATCCTATAATTTCTCAAACGTCAGCCAATCAAATAATTCTTTCCCTAAATTTGCATAGGGGTTAGTTCGTTGTTCAGGGTGTTTGCAAATAAACCAGACAGCTGGAAATTAAGGTCGTCCCTTAGGGCTTGACAGTTAAATGTTTAAAATAAAATTCTTCTGTCATTTTGTCAGTGACAGCTCTTCAGATTTAAAAATATGAAAATTTATGCATATGGTTGAGTTTTTTGTCTATCAAAATAATAACAATTGTATGGCAATAATTTAGCAGAATCTCATCACATTTAAATAAACATAATAACACAAAAATTTTTAATTGGGCATAAAATTTTTCTTATAAAACAAGAATATACACGGGATGAAGTGAATAATGAATAATGACAATTATTTGACATATATATTCGTAAAATCTCCGGCGGTTGCCACCTGCATTCACATCCCATTCAATATAAGCATCCGCGGTTGGCAATCAGAGTAGTTGAAAAGAAGAGACCAACTCTCATAATAAGAGAGAGAATGGAATGGACGGACAGCCGGGAGTGAAGAAAAAAAAAATTCTCTTATTTAGTGACGTTTTGAGCGCCATCATCAGGATCTCTGGCCAGTCAAGCATTTTATTATTCAAGTTTTTCTAGAACAATTAAAATATTTTACTTTTAAATAATATAAATATTAATGTGCTTATAAAATAAATGTCAGGATGTCAGATGGCTTGACATGTTTGCAGCAATTGGCTATTTTTTACCCCTTTTTTTTTAAATAATAAGAAAAAAAATATTATATTTTAATTGTACTAAAAAATAAAATCTTCATTCTCCTGATGATGAACACGATTGGCGCTCAAAACGTCGACAAATATGAGAATTTTTACTATGTTTCATTCTCTCTGCATTTGATCCAGTCATCCTATCTTTCATAATAACTAAGTAAAAAAAATGACCAAACCTCGGAGAATTTAATAATTTATTATTTATTTATTTAATCGACAACACCAATATTGATTTATTATTTTAATAAAAAAATTATCTCTTTTTCTATACTTGCGTATTGATAATAGGAATTGAATATGGTATAACGACATTATTAAAATATTTCTGGAAAAAATGTGAATATATATTAGAGTCCTCGAAAGAATGAGAGTAAGCAGTTAATAAAAATTTGAATGAGTATTTGTAATAAATTAATAAATTTCGGACTGTTTTGTTTTGTGTTTGTTGTTGCAAACGGGTGTTGGGGTTCTGGTAAAAAAAGATAAGTCGGAGATCCTGAGTTACACTCCCAGGAAGCAAACCTTACTGTCTGATGATGTGTTTGTACCCGAGGGTCCTTATAAATAATAGTTTAATTAAAATTATATGATGAATGGACGTATTATTAATTCTTGTTATAAAATATTTGATTCTCGTCCAGAACAAAAAAAAAAAATTATTTATATTATATTAAATAAATAAGGATGGAGTTTAAATGGCCTCAGATGCTGGGGAAAAATAATTATCATGTTATTTACCTGTGAACGTATGAAGATGGCTCTGTTTGTTGTATTTTTTATTTGATATTGTTGCCATTCTCAAGAATCCATAACATATCAACAGGAGGTTTGCATATTAAAAAAAAAAATCATTTTTATGTTGGATGGGAAATTTTTGTTGAAATTCAATAAATAAATAAATAAATATTTGTGAACAGCTTGAAATGTATAATATATAAGACCTCTTCTCTCCATCTGCTGACGGGAGGGAAATGGCAGAGTGGGGGGGGGGGGACGAGGGGAGGCGCTCATTTACCACTCAACAATCAAAAGCAAATTCAAAGAGAACCGATTGTTGAAATATATTAAAATGAAATAAACTAATGTGATCACCACATGACCTCCACAAAGATTTCTTTTTATTAAGGCCAATATAATAGCGACAATGAAAGAAAAAATTTATGTAAAGACTCTCTTGAAAAAGGCGTGAAGAAACGGTTGAAATTTCGAGCAATGATTTAAAATATAAATGGCTTTTATTCCAATCATTTTGCTGCCTCAATTAAGAGCGGAAACATGGCGGGGGTAAAAGGGGTAATTATTGCACCCCCCCTTCATTCCCAAGATTGAAGATTATTTTTTAATGAAATTTTATTATATTATAAAATTTTCAAAAAAATAATAATAAAAATATATTTTAAAATATTTTATATGCTAAATTATTAATAATTAGAGAGCGCTCAGCAACTTAGGCCATTTGCGGGCAAAAAAATAAAATAAAATAAAATATATATAAGAAGAAAAAGAAAAAAAACGGAGAAATATAATTTATTCGATCAGGAGTGTCGTTTTGATCCTAGGGTTAAATAAATTAATAAATAAATAAATTTATTTGCGACCTGCTTAGAGGCACAAGTCCTCGGTGGCTAGGTCCAATCAAACACAAATACAAATTTATAAATT
>JAAAKE020136592.1:0-13845 GCA_010014785.2 Anisolabis maritima
GGCAGGGAATGGTGTGTGCCATTAGTGCACGATACACCAGGGGTAACCAACCGGGGAATGATTTTTTTTTGTTAGGAGGGTTTTTAAGGCTTTTCCCTCAAAAAAAAAAAAAAAAAATTTAGTTGACCAAAAAGCACTCCATCAATGCTTTTGTGTTGCTGATAAATTTGCTTTCATGTTTCTAACCAGCGGGGTATGTTTGTTAATACATACCTATTATTATTATATATTATTATTATATATTATATTATATATCTTTCTTCCTCATAAATATATGAACCGAAACGTAAGCTTGTTAGGCAATTAAATCAAATGCAGTCTTGTCTTTTATTGACTCCATCATCATTTCTCCAGCCACAACGACAACCCACATTATTAATTTAAATATTTATATCCAAGAAGTTAAAAAATTTAAAACTAGTTATGAATAAAATGAAACAATTTGAGTAAAATTGTAAACGAGTTCATTGAGTCGTATTTCTTAAAACGATTCGATTATTTTGATTCGTTCGTTCTCCTTGACATTTACTTGTATCAATTTCTTCGAGAGAGAAATTTCCAAATTTTTGTTTAATTTTCCTCGAGTAAACAATTTTATAAATGTTGCTTTTCAATTATAGTTAGTTCTTCTTCTTTGTTCCTTTCCTTTGAACTCGTTCTTTAGTGATGAACCTATTAATAAAGAAATTATATTTTATTTATTAGTAAATTCGAAGTATAATTTACATTTCAAAATTAATTTAGATCCAAATATGGAAGCAATAATCATTAGCAAAATAGACAAAACTAATCATCAAATGTTATTTGTGTAAACAAGGCCCCGTTTAGAGTGCACTCGTCAAAGACATGATTTTCCAATCCTATTACCATACTTCCATTTCCTATTGGATTTCAAACAAGTGACCTGGATTTTTTCTCTCTCTGTCCAACTCACCAAAACAACAAGAGTTAGTTAGTTGTCTAATGTTCTTATGTCAACACTTGGTGATCTATTTGTCTCTCTTTCGTCTCTCTAACTTCCCTCTCTCCTCCCATTTAACGTCGTCACTGTGATGAAAACTAAGTTAGCGACTTGGCAACAAACAGCAGCTGTTGGCAACAACAAGACAAGGGCGATGGTGATGGAGGGAATGTAAGAAAGAAGGAAAGAGAGACAGAGAGAGAGACTACATAGGTGGTGCCAGTACTCTACTTCTACATCTACTCTACTCTACGTTCTAAGGTGGTGGTCCTAATTTAATCCACAAGAATCAACTTTCTACTAACTTTAGCCAAGTCTCTCCCCGATGGAAATTTTGTTTATCTAATCAACCTACAACAACATACTAGAAACAAATTGGAAAAAAAATTAAGTCTGAGTAATGTAACTTTTTTTTTTTGTATTTTTTAAGGCTTGCGATTTTAGACGCGTGCGTCTTGCTGCATTTTCCTTTTGAACAGAATAATTGACCATATCTTTTTCTATTTAAGTGGACTTAATTTTTCTATTAAATATATTAGTACATTTTATATAGGGGCTAGTTGTATTTTTTTATATTATATTTATTTCTTTGTTGCTGATGTTTCACCTAAAAAAATTATTGTTTCACAAAATTATTTAATAACTCAAATCTTTTCTACCCTTTAATTGTCTTTGGCGTGACATTCTCCTCTCTTAGAAGCAAAGAAGTGGAGGAGCTGGGATACAGTCGTTTTGAATGGTTGGAGGCATTATGAAAGAGACCTCACTGAGTCGGAAATTTTCTGAAATTTTGAGGCCCTTTTGACTAGGCTAGTTTTATTTTTTAATAATAATCATTCCTTTATTTACTAATATTTCGCTTTTGGCTTTTGATCATTTTCAGAGCTACAACATTACAATTTTACATATTTATTAAATTTTTTCTTAAAATTAGTTAGAAACAATTTTTTTTTTAATATCTATAAATCAATATATCTTTAGATAGAAATAATTTTCCTATTGGAATTTTTTTTTCATTTATTATCCTCATGCAACAATAAATATGCCAAATTCTATTTTTAAAGCCCTGTAGATGATTGAATCAAAAGTCGAAACGTCAGCAATAAATGGATGAATACGTTATTAAAGAATACAAGAAGATGCTTTATGATTTAACTCCCATCACCATTTCTCTCCAGGAAAGTTCTCCAATATGGTTGGCAATTTTTTTATTTTTAATATTTTTTTTTCTTTTCAGAGATAAAAGAATAATTTTTTGAATAGAATCATTGATAAATGATAAAAGTTATGTTTGAAAAACATTTTTTCCATTTTTAATTATTAATTTAAAAAAATTGAATTAATCATTTTGTTTTTTTTTTTTTCTATAGAAGTCAATAAGTCACTCAACCATGTTTTTTTTTTATTTCTTTCCCGCCTCTCATCTCTTTTCATTCTTTTAAAGATAAATCATGACACCGTCACATTTGCTCAGGATGAAATAAAATAAAAAAATATCTTCTTTCTTTTTAGGCTTAAGTTTTTGTCTTAAAAAAAAAAAAAAAGAAGAATATTACGAAAAGGCAGTCAAAATATTATTCCATTGAATGATTGGGCGATATGTCAGGAGCACTTGCGCTGCCGGCTGCGAGCCTTCCATTGATATTAATATAGGAAGAAGAAAAGAGGAGCGACAAAAACACTATAAAAGAAACTCCAAAAATGAAATTAATCCCACCAACGCTTAACGTAAATATGTTTACATCTTGGGAACAAAACCCTTTTGAAAAATTAAGTCGCATATAAATCAAAACATTTTTTTTGTCACAGTGACGACGCATAAACGGTGGAAAGTTGTTTCCTAATTCGCGTGGATTTTGACACCCCTTCTTTCTTGTAAATTTTCAAGCTATAAAGATTCTAGACACGTCTCTCTCTTTTTGCGAACTATGTAATAATATTCTTTATTATTTAATTTGGATTTGATTAATATGAAATTTAAAAGACAAGTATAAATACTCTTCCTTTATGGCCAGTTCAATCAGGGAATTTAAAGTAATTCCAGAATGGCAGGTCGTATCCGTGCCCTTCCCCTTAGAAACAACCGGGGAAGCTGGAGAAGCGCTTTTTTGAATGATTAGAGGTTGCATCTTTTGACCTCTTCACTTTTAGAGTGAGGTAGTATTTATGGAATTTCAAGACCGGCTTGTCTATATCTATTATTAAATTCATGTTATAATCATCTATTATTGAAAAATATTTTAATAAAATTTATTTCAAGATGAAGAAATATTAAGAAATTTTTTTAGAGATATTATTGATTATAAATCATAAGCCTGACGATTAAATTCCAGCAAGGTCTTATTGTTAAGCCTCTAAATTTGCTAAGCTTATAAGGAAAGGAAGCCTCTCTTATTGCAAATTTGAAGCAACAAGTCAAGTATCCTGTTTGTTATTGAGTAGAGGGGGGGAGGAGAGAGAGGGAGATTACTTGAATAGAAGCAGAAGAAGTACTCCTACTTCTCCTGCTAACGAAACATGGGAAGATATTCCTACCAAGAACACGTTCTTCATTAAATTGCTAATCGGGCAGGAAATCAGTCGATATTGAAATTTTGATTAAAACCAAGCCCTGGCGTCGTTTCGTCGTCGTTCCATGTCGCCCATCCCCACTCAGGATTTAATAATAATTAACCACCCGAAGAAAAAATAACAATAAAAGGATAAAAAATAATAACAATTAAATGTAATTAACCGCGTCCGAAATTGAACGGAAATATAAAATTTAGGATTATTATAATATAACACCCTGTTCCATTTTCTCATCCCAATCGTCACATGGAAAAATATTATGAATAAATTTGAGACTTCATAGAGATTCAGAAAAATCATTCTTCATTAGTATAAATTTGTGGCCTCGTGTGAAAGGATCTTTCATATTTATGAATCTAACCCATCGCTGCTCCTGAAAAGTGATCTGATTTAGAAATTGTTGACAAGGCTCAGAGGACAAAACCCAACAATTAAAAAAGAAAAGAAAATTATTTTCTTAGACATATTTAATTGATGCATCAATTGTATAATTTTCTTAGAAAGTTTGACTCTCTCTTTTAAATGACTTCATTAAATATGAATTGACAAATACATTTTATTTTATAATATAAATGACCTTTATACTAAAATTTTGAGTTTATGATAACTAAAAAGTTTATCCGCACTTCAGAACAGCGGTAGCAAAAAAACAAATCGTTATTATGCTAAGTATTATATAATTCTTTTAGTATTACTAAATTACCACGTCGGAGATTCTAATAAACGGGGAAATTTCTGCCGCCACTGTTCTGGAATAGGGATAAACTTTAGTAATTTTTATCATAACTAATGATGAAAATAAAAATATTATGATAACAATTTTATATTATACAATAACATTTTCCATTCGTAGTTAATTTGCTCATTTATAGATGGGAGATGAACGGATCTTTTTACTTTTTAATAAATAATTTATTAAATCAAAAAAAGATGAATTATTATTATTTAAAAAATAAAATTTGATTACATTAAGGCGTTTTTTTTAAAATCAAATAAAATAAAAATCCTGTTAATTGATTAACCTTTGATAAAAAAAAAATCTCTTTTGTTTATTTTAGATGTTTAAATAAATATAGTATAAACAATACAAGAGCGTGTATTTAATAAATTCATTGATTGGAAGAGGGTTGGGCGTTGGTGGATGATGGCAAGCAGAAATCGCGAGAGGCGGAGGAGATGACGCAGCTTCCGAGCGGAAGCTCAAGCCCTTTGGACCGGGAGAGAGAAGAGAGCTTCAATCAATTTGCGTGATCAAGTCTCTCTTTCTCTCTGCCACCTGAGGGAGGTTCCACGATCTTGACGAACCTGAGGGAGATATCACACACACACACAAAAAAAGAACCAAATCCGATTGATTAGATCTATTCGTGCATAAAATTTTTTGTAGCTTTATTATTAAAAAAAACAAGAGTAGAGAAAAATTTAGGAAACATATTTTTGATTGGATCTCCTAATCACCACGCTAGTTGGATCCCTATTATTTAGTTCTTTTAATTCTAAATAGAGCCGTTATAAAAATACAATTTCTATCTTGAGATAATTATATTTGTAAGGCAAGTAAATCGCTTGATATTCCTGAGCACAATTTTTTTCACAAGTTTCCTTTTGGTCATAGATATATGCATATTTTTTTCTTAATCCTTTTTAAAATAGTTTTATTTTTATGTTACATATCTAATGTAATATGAATTTATTAATAGCAAGGAAATAATAATTTTAAAATGATTATGAAAGGAAATTCCAAAAATAATTGTCTTGAATTTCCATCTCCCTCTCAGAGAAGGTCAAACTTATTATAATAAAGGAGCTGTTCGATGGCTCGATGCTTCCTTCCCTTCTAAAGTCCCTAACTTTACTGCTTATATGTTAATGTCCAAATTTGAATATATTACAAGTTTTCACTACTAGAGGGAGAGAGAATATTCAAATTCAACTGACGATTTAATTCTCATAGAGCAATTTAGATAATTTGCCAACCGACATAATCAACCCTACCTACTTACCTTTGCAGTTTATCCTGATCCTTTACAGAAGAGTTGTGATGCTTGGCACTTAAACACTCAGAAGGGGTCCATTATATGTCAAATAAAATATTTAGATACCTTATTAAATAGGAGAAAATTTTTGTGTGATGAATGACACTACAGGTACTCTTATTTTCTTTAAATTTTTAATTCGGAGAAAATGCGAAGGTTTATTTAATTCTAATACTCCCTTTCCATATATTTGTAATAATCAATAAAACACAAGCTTTAGTTGATATAATCATCATCCTTTCCAATATCTATGATTTATTTCAGCTACTAACTTTTAACCATTTGGCTATATATTAAGTTAATGTGACATGTTACAACTTTTAAAAGTTTTGTTCTCTTATGTTTGTGCATTATCTTTATTATTTATATCTTTTACTTGGATTTATGTAATATTGTTGAGCTCAAATTTTTTTTAAGCCTTTTTTGGCATCTGAGGCCATTTTGACTCCGTATTTATTTATTTAAATTAATTGGTAGCCAATATAATTTAAATAAATTTTTGTCGAACCACTGACCTTTGGTACGTGAAGCCAGCTAGCTCTGCACCAAGGGACAGGGCTTGAAAAATTTATTTTGCTTATAAAGGATTCTTTTCTATATTCATTGCCTTTTAAAATTTTAAAATGTCATCACCTCTAACCTCTAAAATATTTTTTCTGCCCCTTTACGAATAACGAGTGACATTATAACAGTGCAGACTAGAGCAGCGTTTCTCAACCTTTTTGCTTTGCGACCCAGCTTCATTATTTTCTCTCTTACTTTGACTTAAGGTTGCAGCCCTCATTTCGCAACCCATAGTTTGAGAAACGCTGGTCGAGAGGCTACTTCCTTGAGCATAGGCCACCAATACTTATCGAAAATGTAGCCTTAAAACTTGCTAGACACCCTTCAATTTTATTAAAAAGATAATGTATATCCACGAATTTATACTTCACTGCCACCAATCTTATAGCTAAAGAATTTATATTTTATTGACGGTCATATCTTTATTTTTTTGTTCCAGGTTATCTTCACGAACTAATCCCAGCAAGTCCGGATGATCGAACATCATCTTTATCAGTATCATCCGCCCACCTACACCACCCCCATCACCATCAACCCGAAGTACTTTCACACGATGGTGGTATTCCAATCTTCCGAGTTCGTACCCTTGAAGAGACCGAAGCTGCCCATGATCTTCTCGAGTTGTCACGCTCGTTACCACCATTACCAGCGCCAGGAGTAGCGCCCGTCCTTCCAGGGCCCACGTGTTATCGCCCGCCATCACCTTCGTCCGCATCATACCTCACTGATGCCAGTTATGCTGTCGATCAATCTCCAGTTCAACCTACAACAACAACAAATAATACCAATCAAGCCTTCTATACTCATTCTCCTAGATCTGTTACGCTTCCTGCGTATAACATGGAATCAACGGCTACGCAAGTACCGCCACCTACCAATGATGCTACTACCTGCTATGAGCCTCAACCTGCACCGTCGTTGACACCGCCAACTTCAGAATATTCTTCCGACGCCGAGAATAATAACCCAAACCCACAAAGGGCTGTTGAGTCAATACCAGAACCAACAGTCTATACTTATGACGCTTTACTTGTGACAGATGGAAGATCAAAAAATAGTCGTGCGACAAAGTCAAAAAAGAAACAACAACAACAACAACAACAGCAGCAGCAGCAGCAACAACAACAAGAACAACAAGAACAACAACATTCTCAGCAAACTTCGGTTATAACCTCTACCAATGCTTCTAGTTCAGGAGTGATTGTACCTAACCCGTCGGTGACTACGCCATCTCCACCTATACCATCAACACCTGAACAGACATTGCCCCTCAAAGTGAGCCGATATGTGTGTACCGAATGTGGAAAACAATACGCAACGTCTTCAAATCTCTCCCGACATAAACAAACGCATCGGTCGTTGGATTCGCAATCGGCGAAGAAGTGTGTAACGTGTGGCAAAGCCTATGTTTCAATGCCGGCGTTAGCAATGCACCTATTAACGCATAAGCTTTCACATGCGTGTGGTGTCTGCGGGAAATTATTCTCCCGACCATGGCTTCTGCAAGGCCATTTACGTTCTCATACAGGTGAAAAACCGTTCGGGTGTGCCCATTGTGGCAAGGCGTTTGCTGATCGGAGTAATTTACGAGCGCATATGCAAACTCATTCGGCTGATAAAAATTTCACCTGTCACCGATGTAGTAAATCATTTGCATTAAAATCCTACCTTAATAAACACCTGGAATCGGCCTGTTTTAAAGAAGATGAACATGATTCTCTTGGATCGGATGGTAACGCTGATGTAGAAATTGAACTGGTTTAGGAATCACACACTTCTTTCTACACTTTATTTAAAGATGCAATCCTAAGCGTAATTTGATTTCGTTCTCGAAAAAAAGAAAATGGGACCGATGTTTTTTTTTAGTTCAGCGTTTTTATTTAAGGTATTTATTATTATTCTTTCTAAATTCCTTCTTTTTCTTTTACTTTGTCTTCGAATTTTTATTAGAAAACAAAACTGACTAATGAAGATTATAATTTCTAAATCTTCATTAGTTTATACTAAAAAATTTTTTTATGTTATGTTTAAGTTTTATTCCAAAAGATGCTGTTTTCCCAATTTCTTCTTCTCGGGTGATAGATATTTTTTATGAAATCTTTTTTATGGTATACCTTAGTAGGTTGGTTCAAAAACTTTATTCATAGAAATAACAATGAGATGATTTTTACAAAGAAGGAGAATATGTTTCGCTTGGGATGCAATAGAGTGAGCTAATCATATGCATAGGTTTTTAGATTGAAACGCTACTTCAATCTCATGCTCCAATTCTTCAATTTCTATTGTAGTGAAGATATATATATATATATATATATATATATTTTCCCCCAATTGATACTAGTCTTTATTTTCTAGTCATGAGTCTCTCTGATTTGTCTTTCTTTTTTTAAGACTTTAATCATTAAAGAAAATGTTATAGTTCTAATTCTTGATTGAATAAATTGGCGCGAGACAAGAAATATCATTGTCTCTCTCTTTCTCTCTGGCGTTTTATATTGAATTGACAAAACGTGACTTGATTTGACATGGCATAAAAAAGACGAGAAAACGTGCAAACCCTTCTGATCTTTATTCGGTTTTCAATTATTTATCAATGATTTAAAAAATGATGGAATTACGATAAAAAATTATTTCGATCCAACTTATTTACTTAAGTAAATATGGAACGCACACCAACGGTAGCAAGCCGATAGAGAGAGCACTTCAGGTTCGCTCTTACAATACAAGTTGCGTTCAAAATGAAATTTTTAAACTTTGACATTTGATACTGCTAGTTTAGATAACATATGATGTTTTTGCGCATGTGCGTATCAGCCAGACAAGGACAGAGATAACCGTTGTGCGCTCTCTCTCTCTTTCGCTACTTCGAATAGAGGAAGCATAGGAATTAGCATTCCATTTTTCTTATAGAATTTAGGGATTTAGACTCCCCTCATGGTTACATAAGTTTTTTTTAATGGCTGGAAGGTAGGCAAAAAACTAACACTTTTCGATTCATTTCTCCAGAGCGAACCACTCATGCTCAGTTGTTTATTTTTAGGGAACAACTGCGCATGAGGATGAGGAGGAATCGAAAAATCGATTAATGAATTAGTGCATACCTTTCAGCAACCAAACAGAAGTGATTTCTGCAACTCATGGTATATTGCGCAAATAATAAAATAATATAAAAAATTGACAAAAATTTCAATCTCAAATAAATTTAATATTTCTAGAAGTTGTTGTTATAAAAACCTAAAAATATTAAAAAGGAAATATTACTTATAATTTAAGAGAACCAAACGTTGAAAATCGAGTTTCTAGTCCAAAATTTCAATTTATCTTTTTTCTAAGCTTTTTCATTCCCTCTAATTTTCTTGCTAGACTCTTTCAATGCATGATTTTTAAATTAATAAATTGATACTCCAAGATTTGGAGCTTTAACTTCATTATCTTCATTATATATATACTTACGTGTACTGAGGAAACTAAACTAATAAGAATATATTTCAAAAATACCAAAGAATTCCTGTTTTGGGATAAAATTTTAATTTTTAATCTAGATAAAATCTTAAATCTAGAAGGGACTCAACGATTATACTGCAATATTATCATCTAGTAAATAGAATATAAGAATCGTTATTTTAATATTATTAATTTATGTGGCGAGAAACCAGATGAGAGACATCTCTCAAAGAGATAATGCAAAATTTCGAATAAGAAAAAATCCTCAAATATTAATAATAAATGAATAAAGTCTTAAAAAAAATTTATTTCTAGATATATATATGACGTCAATATTTCATTTATTTTGTTACGGCTATCAAAAGCAGAAGTAATAAGAAAAAAAAATTAATTTATTCCAAAAGTATAAAGATTGCATCAAATAAACACACACATACACAACACAAACACACACACACACACACACCAACAAAACATATACATAAACAATTATACACAAACACATACACACTCATCCACCCTTTTGATTCTTTTATCGAGAAAGAATTGAAGCTCTCTCTCTATATATATTGCTAAGAAAAAATAACAAAATAAAAAAAATAAAAAAAAAAAAAAAAAAAAAAGTTAAATAAGAAATAAATCTCTTTCTCTATAATCTTTCTCTTTTACACTTTCTCTCTCTTTGTTGCTTAATAAAAATTTATTAAATCCAACTTTATAATAATATATAAAATAAAAAAAAGTCCTTCAGCTTTAAAAAATATTTTTTTCTTTTTTCTATGACGGAATTAGATAAACAAAGGATAATGAAAAAGCGGTGAAAATTTCAAAACATTCAGGCAGGACCCTTTGGATAGATAAGTCATTATTTCCAGTATTTTATAATTTCTAATATAAATATTTTTAAAATAATTTTTTTAAAATCTATTTGGCATCAGAGATCATTTCGACTTAGTCCTAATTTATTTTCAATATAATATAAATAAATTTTTGTCATTCAGAATGGGAAGCGAAGCACTTGACCTTTGGTGTGCGTGTGAGGCGAGAACTCTACCTCTGCACCAAGGGACAGGGCTTTTTTAAAATAATTCAAAATTTATGGAACCAAGACTTCAATCTCTTTTGTAGAAATTTATAAAAAAATTTTATTTTTAATTAAATCTTTGTTCAAAAAAAATTTATTTAAATTTCTTAAAATGAAACGTATTTTCGAAAGAAAACCCAGGCCGAAGGAAGTAGTCCTATATACCAATATACGTATATTTTATTTATTTTTAAAAGACTGGGTTTTATGTAGAGTTATTGGCGTGGGAAATATTTTATTTATTGTATTTTTATTATAAACACTGAGAGAACGAGAAACAAGAATTTTTTTTTAAAATAATTTTTTCCAATTTCGAATTATTTTTAATACCAAGTTTTTCCAAGGAATACAAGATTTTGGTTATAAAACTTACCAAAATAAAAATACAACAAAGATTATTTATACAATTTTTTCCAGATTTAGTATAATTTGTTTGACCTTTTTTTATTTTATTTTTTCGAGATTATTCCACATATTTTTATTGGACTCATTTTATTTATTATAATTAATACTCGAGCCTAAACAAGAAGAACCTCAAGTAGAAGTATCAGGGGGGGTAGATCTTCTCCTTGGTCAAAGGCTAATCTGACTTGAATAAAGAGAAAGAGGGGACTTGTTCCCCGCTAAGTGTATGAAGTGGGGGTAATCTCAAGTCTCTTCTTGTATTGATCCGACTCAGATACATTTTCCTGGGATTATCAACCTAATATATATTTTAAGGAGATCCAGACCATGAAATTCCCGAAATTGAAGGAGATTGGGTCCTGACTTCCCTCGATAATTTATTATAAATATTTCACATTGCTGGAAAAATGGCTTATCTATTTATAAATATCCTATTCCTATATCTATATAAATATATAACTGCTGATCAATAACGTTCCTTAAACCTCAACTACTACCTCCTTTTCTTCTTTCACTTTCAAATTTAATCATTTAATTAACCTATATATAAACATATATATTAGGCAAAAAATTTATATTTCAATATTAAGATTTAATTGATTAAATATTCCAAAGAAGAATGAAAGAGACTTTAATGCTCCATTTGATTTTATATATATATATTTTTTTTTATATTTTTAAAATAAATAAAAACAATTAATAATTCAAATTAAAACTGGAAATGGTTTTTTAATGCAAAGTACGTTGAAAAAAAAATTTTTTTTTTTCAAAGAGAGAAAAGAAAAGTCAAAGAGAGACAAATGAATGATTGAATTTCATTGATCCCGAAATAATTTTATTTTATAAATATTAAAAAATAAAAATCAACAAAATATAAACAACGAGAATCAATATATGTGATTTCATTTTTACCTTTTTTTAGAGAGAAATAAAAAAAAAAAAAAAGACTAGCTAGAAATGAAGGTAGTTTTTAGAAGAATATGTAGAATCATAGAGAGAAATGAAATGCAAGAAATTTTTTTATTATATTAAAAAGAATGTGTGTGAGTGCTTTTGGCCCCTCTGTTGGACCCTTCCATACTTGGACCAACAATTACATATGAATAATAAACTGAATTTTTTATATTAATAAATAAATGACTAAAAAATATGTTCAAAAATGGTGTTTTCTAATATTATTTATTTTTCTTTTACAAAGGAATTTTATTTTGAACTGATTATCGGGAGAGTATGAAATTTTTTTATTAAATTATTTATATTTTTATAAAAATAGCCATGTCCCTACTTGGCTATTAATGACTCCTATTTACTTACGGACGTGAGCAACTTCTCATAAAGAAATTTCACTTGAGGGTCTCGTGTCCCTTGAATCTGGCTAATCAATATTTTATATGATATAAAATAAGTCGCCTTATTTTTTTTTTAATTTTTACATATAACTGTCTAAATTCTTTGAAATAGTTCGTAAAAATATCTTTAATTAAAAACTTCACTGCGAGTTTTGCCCAAAATCAACCAATCAGAGCTCAACATCAAAGAGGTTGCCTTCATTCCATATATATTAATTAAAATCTAAAAAATATTACTCTTATTACGTTTATTAATTTTTTCTTTTTTTTAAATTTTATTAAAAGGTATAAAATGCCTAGTATTTTACAATAAATAAAGGATGGCAGTCCAAATGCCTAAGGTCTCACTGTTTACTTAAGTATTAATATAATTAATTATATAAATATATTCTCAATGAACATTTTATTTTAAGCTATATTCTTTTGTTGAAAAATATATTGTGACACATTTCTTACATGATCTTTCCTTATCATGGACCTCAATCATATCAAGTGCTAAAGCTATGAATATGGACTTTACAGAGAGCTGGGGGGGGGGGGGCAGCCTTAAAACAAATATAATTATTACTTTTTTTTTTTCTTTAAAAGTACCAAGCCTTTATTTAATTTTTTTTTTATCTTAAAATTCAATATTGGAAAGAAAATGAAAATCTTAGGAATAGAATTCGTGTGTACTTTACTACCACATAACGGAGAATTTCTTAGGAGTTTTTAATGTCGACGTTGAAAAATTTTGTTTATTTTATTTATTTTTATTATAGGATATTTAATTTTTTATCCTAATTTTTTCCTTTTTCACTCAATTACAATTATATAAATAAATAAATAAAAACTGACTTCATTAAAAGAGGTAGCGAGGATTTTCGTTTGGGGCAAAAGAGTTAAATATAGAATTTTTTTTTAGAGTTTATAATTTAAATATATTTTTTTTTCTTATTTAAAAAATTTCATTTAAAAATTTATTTACAATTATTTTTTTTTAGCTATTTTTTATTTGGTTTATTATTTTCATATTTTTCTTAGGATATACTTTTGAAGGGAGAGGTGTAAAAATTTACAATATCCAACTTTTAATCCTGTACTTTCTTTTAATTATATTTATTTTAATATTAAAATTATCTTAATTTTTTTCCCCTTCATTTCTCTTCGGAATAGAAAATAATAGCAAGTATTTTTTAAAATTTTTAGTGAGATGAAGTGAAATTTTATATTCATGAAATGTATTTTCTTTTTAATTTCTTCTCTATTTTTTTTTTTTATTTTTTCAAAAATAGATAATCAGTTCAAAAAATTAACGAACTATCACTGAATTTTTCTCATATATAATAAATTAAAACATCTTTTTTGAACAAAAGAAAAAAAAAAGAAAAATGTTGCACTTATCATTATTTATTTATTTATTTATTTAATAACAAACTAGCTAATATATAC
>JAAAKE020136614.1:0-13841 GCA_010014785.2 Anisolabis maritima
TTTTAAGATGATCATATATATTTTGTAAAAAATTAAGATTTTGTATATTGTATTATTGTATATATATATTGTATGTAATACATTATGGGGCTGGATGGCTTCGGCTGACAGCCGTTAATAAATTAAAAAAAAAAAAAAAAAAATAATTTGATCGCCTCCCCCTTGGGCAAAGATAGCCAAAATAATAGTCATATTATGTTGTATTTTTGCCCCCTCAGCTCTCCTGCTATCAATTAGGAACCATTTCTAATTAAACTAAAAAAAAATAATAATAATATAGATAAAGCTACCATTAACATATAAAAAATTATATATAATCAATTAATAATTGTAATTAAAATTTCTCTTGAAGTAGTCTATAATGAGTTTGACTAAGCTTCTATCTTTATTAAATATGATTGATAATATGTAAATATGTATTGATAAAAATTGTATAAAAATATTCAACTAAATATAAATAAATTTGGCAGAACAACTTTACTCAAAATACTTGAAAATGAAATAAATTTTGTGCCTAGTATTAGATCGGGCACACCCAAATTTAAAAATTTTGGTTTTAATTCTCTTCGCCAGGTCGCTCTGCTCTCGACCAACGGAACTATTAATTACCTCTGGTTTTTATTTCAAATTTTTTAAATTAAATATATCTATATTATGAATTTGTTAAAATATTTACCTTTAAGCTATTCTGGGATCTTTATTACAACATAGAGAAAAGATAGTTTTATTATTCTATTCAAAATTAGTTGATTAAAGAAAAGATAATTATTTTCAATCATCCTTATATTTTTCATTTTTAGATCTGTCAGTGTGATCATTTTGTTTCTTTGTTATTTAAGATGTTTTTCACAACCATCTGAAAATGGAAATTATTTCTTGAATTAATAAATTATTTCCATCTCAACGAGCCACGAGGTAAGGGTTGAGTTTGGAGGTTGAGGCTTGAAAGAATCTTTTTTACCTTTTTGCAAGGGAAATACTATATTAATGACTTCTTTTGAGAACATCATTCATCTTCTTGAGCCATCTTGTATTGCAATCTTTGCAAATTTTATTCTTACACATTTACTTATTTTTACTCTTCTTTTATACAGATCTTGTTCGCAATCTGAGTTCACCTGTTCTGATGGAACCTGTATTGCTCTGACCTGGAGATGCGACCGCGACAGCGATTGCAATGATGGCGCAGATGAACAAGATTGCTGTATGTTTTTTAGTTTTTATGTTTACTTATCTTTGTATTTTGCTTACTGGATTGGGTTAATGTGATTTCTTATCACAATTACTTTTCACAAGAACAAAAATAATAATAATAATAATATATTTCTAACTAAATTTATCTTTGCAGTCTTTAAAATTGTCAGATCTCAGCATATCAACTTGACTGTAAAATTTTGAGTGATAAATATTAATAATACAAAATGCTATATATATTAATAGTTATTTTTATCGGTTGCTCTACTTTCTTAACTCGCTGTAATTTCTTAATAATTGCCTTCGGAACAAAAAACAGATTTTTTATTTTGGAAATTTCTTTTTATACTTCTTAGTTTATCTATAAAAAATTTTCTCACTCCCAAAAATTCCCCACAAGCTTAGTAATTTTCTAGTAAAATTATTTTTGCAATTAACTTAGCTCCATAAAACTTTCAAAGGCATGTAATATTCGTATTCGGTTAGAGATAAATGTTTTTGTTAAAGATATAAATGAATTGCAATATAATATAAGCCAATAAGGAAAAAGATATAACGTCAATGCAAATTCATTTAGGGTTATGCCCCCCACTAGTATTCAACCCTTGCTTTCCTTTGCTTGTTTTATAAACAAATCTCACTGACCTAGTAATGAAAAACGAGGGAATTTAAATAGATTTTATTAGAATTCTTTTTCATTGCTTCAATATGAAATAAATTCAATAATCTTTTAAATGTTTCAATAATCTTTTAAGTGTTTCTATGCTCGAAAATACCTCGGGCAAATTTTCGGGATCCTAATAGGTGACCCAATAAAATAAAATTGTACATTTTTGGAATATATGATTTCGACTTTTTATTAGTAAAAAAGTTCTTTAACAAAAACTCTTTGCAAAGTGCAATCCTTAGAGCACATATGTTTAGATTGATCAACTAAATTAGTTTTCTGAATAAAACCTCAATCTATTAAATACAAACATTTCTTCCCCTCACAGGGGACATTTCGTAAAATTTCCGTCCCATTAATAAACAAAAGGGCAATATTGAAGGGCGAAATAGGGAGGGATCCATGTCTATTTCCCCCTGGAACCAATAAATTATCAAAATACCAGAGCCACAAGACTGTTAGGGTCCTCCCCCAACGAACTATTCCTGAGCCATCTAAATCGAAAAGGGAGCCATTAACGATTATAATATTAGGGCAGGACAAGGCTCTCGAATATAAGATTAAATTTATTCTATTAAAAAGAAACCCCATATTCTAAAATATCAATCATTCATAAATCTTCAACAAAAGTCCTTATTCTAAGGAGATAAAATTTCCATCAAATATATATTGAAATTGATTTGAAATTTATAAGAATTAATAAAAAAAACTGGCATAAAAGGCGAAAAAAGGCTCTTATAATATTTAACAGAAGATGCCAAGGATATTAGGATTAGAAAAGTGAAACGGTCATAAAGGGGGATGATTAGCTCTAGTAAACCATTAGATGTTAGAAATCATCTCTCCATCATTTCGTTTTCCCTTTGAATTTTTGTCTACAAATCCATTTTCCCAAGGACCAACTCATTAAGAGAAGTTTTTGAATTGACAAAATCTACCATTAAAGGGTAGCTTACGATTTCTTGGGTGTTCGTTTATATACCATCTAGTCCAGGATCTTCTTCAGACCGAGCTAGTAGCAATGCGGAGTGGTTCATATGAGGAAGATAGGGCCTTCACTCCCAAAGATTCACCAATAAATTTATATTCACAATCGTGACGCCCTCCAACTCCCAAAGCTAGTTACGGAATGTTGAATTGTATTGTTGGACCAAAAGTGCATCAAATCCATAGCGTAAATTTCATCCAAAAAACAATTCTCAATTTCGTTAGCTCTTTTCTTTCATTATATTATTTTAGGACAAAAATTGTTAATTGTAATAATAATCTTAGTGTATATGAAATTGAAAAATATGTTCTATGTTTTTTCTTTAGTATATGAGACCCGGGAATGCCGAATGGGTGAGATCGCTTGTGCGTTTCCACGTTGTATTAAAGAAGATTTTCGTTGCGATGGTGATGATGATTGTGGCGATTGGAGTGACGAAGATGGCTGCCAAGATATCGAGGACGGAGGAAAGTGTTTACCTGGCGAATTCAAGTATGTTACTATCTTGTCCAAAATCCCAAAATTAAAATAATATTTGAATGATCTGACCTTGATTTGAAAACGGTTTTTTTAAAACTGAATTTAAATTTTATTTTAGTAAAGAACTACATTCGGTAATAATAATTTATTCAATAAATATATGAATGAAAAAGACATCTGTTAAGTGGGTAAATTTTTTTTTCAAAACCTGTGTAAAAGTAAAACATGTAAAATAAGTTCCATGTGAAAAAATGAATATAAAATATATGTAATCTAATTGTCACTTGATGATGTGTTGGAGTATTTCGCATTATTGTTGACAATTTTCGAGCGCCAGATATGCAAAATTTCGAACTAGTAAAAATTGGGATTAGATGGGAAAATTTGGGATGCTACGATATGATTAAGTGATCCAAAAATGTTTATTTATTAATAACTAAAGATTACGGTTACCTTCTACGAGATGCCCTTTTTCTGCCGTTCTTTTCATATTCTTCTTGCTCAAAAAAGATCATATCATTAAATGAAATTATTAAAATATAAAAAAGGTTTTTTAGTTATAGAATATATATTCATTTCAAGTGATTATCTTACGAGGGATGGTATTGCTTCTTTTTTTAGATGTGAAAATGGCCGTTGTATCCCGGAAAGATCGCTTTGTGATCAATTGAACGATTGTGAAAATGGAGAAGATGAAGCAGGCTGTGCTTTAAGAGGGAAACAAACATGCGCTCCAGATCATTTCCCTTGTAAATCAGGCCAATGCATTGTGGTGAGTGAGGTTTTCGTTATTCATTTATTATGAAGATATGCTCTGTTAAAGTGCTGGTAATTATATTTGTTAACTTGTTTGTTACCTCTTTGAATAGAGAATTACTCTCATTGCTTCTTACATATAATATATTGTATTGGATTTTGATAAAATTTCTCGTTTTTTAGTCTTCTTGGGTCTGTGACGGGATTGATGATTGTTCTGATGGCGAAGATGAATATGGCTGTGTCCGAGAATGTCTAGAAGGCCAATACAAATGTCAAACACCGATTAATGGGTCCATTGTTACTCTACCTGATGGTTATCCCACTGGAAATGCTCGCCATCAGCGCACCTTTATTCGATGTATTGGTATTAAGAATGTCTGCGATGGAAACAAAGATTGTCCTAAAGGCGATGGTAAATAAATTTAATGGTTATTTTATGCTGGATGATAATACCAAAAGGTAGAATGGAGAAATAACCACCGCCATTATCGAAATATATGCATAAATAGTGATGGTGGATAAAAAAAGACACTGGTTATTTATGCATTCTTCTTTAAATTATTAAGTTAAAATGTAAACTCAAATATAATGAGTTCATGGAGGGAAACCTGATACCATAGTCTTTCTATGCCAATTTTTTTTTTTTACTTTTCATGATGTTAACGGCCCCACCTAAATTTCTTTAATGAATAATTAAAGTTCAATTAAATTAAAAGTTATTGAAATTCAATCATTTATATCCTTTGTGATGAGAAAAAAAATTGCTTAAATCAATATTTTTTATTTTAAAAATTTTGAAAAATCATAATTTTAATCTATTTTCCATTCCAATGTATTTTATCATTGATTGTTTTTAAAAATAATATTTCGTTTTCTCTTTTTCAGACGAAAAAGGTTGTCCAAAAAAGAAAAGCAAATGTGAAATTATCACTAATTGTACTCATGGATGTCTTGGCTACCCAAACGGAACAGAAGTCTGTTCTTGTCCTCTTGGATTTAAATTACGACATGATGGCTACAGGTAAAAATAATTTCCTTTTAGTAAATGTGTATGCAGGGCCGCCGGCTCTAAGCCACACGAGGCACAATCTAGGGATGCCATCAAAGAGGGGCGTCGGTCAACGCCCTGCGCTAATGAAATGCTAAATAAAAATTAAACTCTCATAAGAGCACAAAATTTTCAATTTAATATTAACAAGAATATGATAGAATATCTAAATAATAATAAACTGTGTTAATTTTAACGAAGTATAAAATTACAATACTGTTTATGTATATTAACACAGGAAAACTAAAATGTTTAACAATGTAATTATCAATATTTACAAAAAATACTTTCAATTTGAAAACCACAATATTTAGCCAGAACAGGTTAGGGGTTAGCAACAATTTCTATGACATTGACATGACAGATTTGTTTGGTATATTCGCTAAAATCCCGAAAAGTTAAATTTCTGTAATTGATCTTTAAAGTGTAGTGTCTTAGTTATAATTATTATGTAATTGTGATATGAATCAATAAAAAAAAAAAACAAATGATTTTGTTTTTTAGTCTTAAGTTTAGGCGCAAGTTGAAGAATTGGCCTAGGGGCGTCGTACATCCTAGAGCTGGCCTTGTGTGTTTATGTGCAAAAAATGGACTAAGTCTATCTCTATATATATTATTAATTTGTAAGAAAATTATTTTTTCGTTTTATTTAAGTTGTGCTGATGTTGACGAATGTTTACGAACACATAATCCAGTCTGCAGTCAGATATGTAACAACACGATAGGCTCATTCGTGTGTTCGTGTTTAACTGGATACCATTTACGGCCTGATGGAAGAACATGTAAAGCTCTCGGGCCTCACGCACCTACCTTATTGTTTGCCAATCGTCTTGATATTCGTCAGGTAAGAGAAATAAGAAATGATACGAGAATTAATAAATAACCAAGATTTAAAGATCTTAACATAAAACATTGTTATTGAACGTTTTATTTCGCAACTCATTCAAAATTAGAAAAATAATAAAATCAATTCCATTCATTAAGGATCATGGAGCTAATTATTAATTTTTTCTTGATTGTTTTTAAAGATCACTTTGGACAATCGACGTTATTGGCCTGTGTTAAAAGGATTACATAATGCTATTTCTTTGGATTATCATTATGACGATGGATGGATTTATTGGTCCGATCTTTCAATGGATGTAATTCGTAGGGCAAATTTCAACGGTTCTGGCGCTATAGGTAAATTTATATTTATTAATTTTTCCATTATAATAATATTAATATTTTCACTATTAATTTAATCTTACAGATGTCATAAAGTGGGGGTTGGAGCTGCCCAATGGAGTAGCTCTTGATTGGGTCCACGGTTTGCTTTATTGGACGGATTCGGGCACGCGTCGTGTTGAGGTTTCCGCAATGGACGGATCACATCGAACCATTCTGGCCAGCACCAAACTGGATAAACCTCGAGCGATTGTTGTGCATCCCGGAGAGGCTTATGTTTTCTGGACTGATTGGGGTAATTGAAAAAAAAATATATCTACAATTTATTATTTAATCAACTTCTTTTTTAAAACATAATATTTAATTAAGGTCCGAACCCCAAAATTGAGAGAGCAGAATTGGATGGATCTCATCGAACAGTGATTGTGAATTCTTCATTATTTTGGCCAAATGGATTGTGCATTGATTACGCCACGTCCCGACTTTATTGGGTTGATGCCAAACATCATGTCATCGAATCCTCTCTTTATGATGGCACCGATAGGTTTAAGGTAATTTCCTCTTCATTTTAATTCCCAATTCCCATTCATTTCAGCATAATGATTTTGTTAATATTTTTTTTTAAGGTTATGAGTAAAGGATTGCCCCACCCATTTGCAATTACTGTCTTCGAGGATTCCATATTCTGGACCGATTGGCATACTCACAGTGTATCAACAGCTAATAAAAATACCGGTTCAGGATTCCGGATTATACATAAAGGCATGTCAGAGCCAATGGACATTCATTGGTAAGAATTCAGTAATTTCTCTATACCAAATAAAAAATTGTTTCTTTTTGTAAAAAAGTATTACGGTTTTCTATCCTTTTTTCATGAGCTTTGTTATTAATTAACTACAAGCCCGCCTTTGCCGGTTCACACCTAGCTAGGAATCTTACTTTCGATAAAATTTAATAAAAAAACACAATATTTAAAAAACAATTGATTCATACATTTCAAAATTCTTATAAAATTTGTTTTTTATATAAACATTTAACAAATTAATCTATTCACGAGGAGATAGGTGGCTTCTGCAGAGGAAAATTGTAAGAAAGAAGAAGAAATCAGCCAGTTGGGTAGCTCCTATCGAAATAAAACTCCCAATATGTGATACGTTTCGGCTTTAATTAGAAAATGCCGTCCTCAGTCACTATGAGCTTAAATGAGTTTAAAAATTAACATATACGTCAATGAATTTGTTAATTTTAATGCTCGGAGTGCCTGATAATGACATGATTTAATTAACGGCAAAACGTCTCACATATAGGGAGTTTTATTTCGATAGGGACTTTCTTACTGAGTGACTTCTTCTCCTTTCACAAATTTTTTATAAATTAATAAATTGTATTATATTATATTCTAAATTCATTACAAAAAACTATTTTTTTTTAGCTATCATCCATTACGCCAACCCAAGTATGAAAATAGATGTGCCCCAAATAACGGAGGTTGCAGTCATTTTTGTTTGCCCAATCGATCTGGTGTCACTTGTGTTTGCCCAATTGGACTGATCCTCGATCAAGATGGGTAAATATCATTTATTGTTTTATCTTTATTTATTTATTTTTTTTCATATAAATAATAATCATGATGATTGATCTTTAAGGAAACAATGCACGAGCCATGAGACGGCACATTTATTGTTAATGGCCCGTCGTAAAGATGTTAGAGTTCGTGCTTTGGAGAAAGACGGATCCATTGATGGCGGTGATGGGGCTGCATCTATTGAATTTGTCGTTCCTCTTGAAGGTGTAGAAGCGGCAGTTGATGTTGATTTTGACGCAAGAACTGACACCGTGTTCTGGGCCGATAACGATGCCAAATTAATCGCAAAAGCAATGCTCAATGGATCTTCTCAAAGTCTTGTTATGGCTGCCAATCTGGAAAATCCTACACAAATTGCAATTGATTGGGTTACAAGTAAAGTCTATGTAGGAGATAAAGGTGTAGGAAGGATCGAAGTTGCAACTTATGACGGAACACTACGAGCGGTTCTTCTGTGGAAAGGGATCATTGATTTAACTGACCTCGCACTAGATCCGGATAGTGGATATTTGTTTTGGTCAGATGCTGGTCCTGCCGGAGGCCCTGGAAGTAGTGGGGGTTCAATTGGAAAAGCTGGTATGGATGGCAGTAATCCAAAAGTATTCCTAGATAGTAGAACGGGTCAGGTATGGCATCCCACTGGAATTACCATAGACACAACAGCCGGAAGGATTTATTGGGCAGATGCTTCACCAAGACCAACAATAGGTTCTTGTAATCTAGAAGCACGTGATTGTGAAAGTTTCCAAGGGGATGACTTAGGCCAGCCATATGCTTTAGATGTGATTCGTGGTCGATTATTTTGGCTTGATAGGAACTCCTCATCTGTCCGGTCCAGAGATAAAAATGGTGTCATGTCTCTCGTCCGAGAAACTCTTACTAATTTAGTTGGCATTAAAATATTCTATCGTCAAAGAAGTAGAACAAATGGTTTGCATTCACGCAAAAATACACCATGTCTTCATAACAATGGAGGATGTTCGCATCTTTGTCTGCTAGCACCAATTCCTAAGAATTTTTCATGTTTCTGTCCTACGGGACTCAATCTCTTGCCTGATGGTAAACGATGTCCACCAGCGCCTGATAAATATATTATCTTTTCTCACCGCACTGTACTTCGGCGAATTTCATTTGATACCCCATATTTGGTGGATGTGATTTTACCATTGCCACCACTTAAACAAGCAGTCGCTGTTGATGTTGACAGAAAAACAGGCGATATTTATTTAACGGATATAATGCAAGATATAATTCAAAGGAGTTCCCAAGATGGACGATTCGTTGATATTATTCTCGAAGAAGGTTTCGATTCTGCTGATGGATTGGCAATCGACTCAGTCGGACGGAAAATGTATTGGACCGATCGTGGACGCAATAGTATCGAAGTGGCAGAATTGGATGGACGCAATAGAAAAGTTCTTTTCTGGAACGATTTAGATTCGCCAAGAGGCATTGCAATTAGCTATCAATTAGGATTAATGTTCTGGTCGGATTGGGGAGATAAACCCAGAATCGAAATGGCCTGGATGGATGGATCACACAGGTAAATTTAATTAATATTAATTTAATTATTTTTATATATATGAAATAAAATTTAAAAAAAAATGATGGGGGCGAAAAATTATTTGTTTTTTATTATACTAAATTGGCATTTCTTTTAAGAAATTGAGAGCAATGAAATCAGCTGTTTTTTCTATCCATTTTTTTTGCAAAAATTTGATTACATGACGATGACCAATCCTTAATGGAAAAATATAATTATTAAGAGAAACTAATCGCCATCAAATCATATTTTTGCTCTGCTCAACATTAATATTTCCAAAAAAATTTGGCATCTGGTTTCTGAAGAAATTTTAAAGTTCATATTACTATTCACTGCCGTAGATGAAGGGCTTAGGGCTTAAGGCCAATATTCTCCCATTGTAATTTTTAAATTATAGTAAAATATATTTTGAAAATAATAATTTATGTAAAAATAATTGTGTCATGTAATCAATCACCTGAAGCTTCATATAAAGTTCTCCTTTAAATTGGAGTTTCGAGAAACCTCGTCTTTTCCTACTTGTAGGTTATAATAAATTGAATCGAAGTTAACATGAACGGTCTAAGCTGTAGTTTGATCTTTTATTAGATATGATTTTATATAATTATTAATATAATTTATATCTTACTTTCCTGAAAAAACTAAAGAGAAATTCTAATTACGCTACTGTTACTTATAATAAAATGTATTTGTATTTTTTTTAGGACTCCAATTATTACAAATCACATAATTTGGCCCAACGGTTTAGCAATTGATGCTAATGAACAGCGACTTTATTGGAACGATGTTAAACTTACACATATCGAAAGTTGTGACCTTAATGGAGCAGATAGAAGAAAGGTAAATGATTAGAAATTCAAATAGAGAAATTATGTTTTATATTCCTAGTTTAATTTCACTAATTAAATATGAATTAGGTGATTGCTTCAACTCCTCATCCGTTTGATTTGGCTGTGACCGATACTCATCTGTTCTGGACCGATTGGAAAACGGGAGCGGTACATCGGGCTAGCAAACATCCTTCTGGCCATACTTTAGACCAAGATGAATCAAATAATCCAGACTCTGTGAGTGATAAAGTTGAAAGACTTGTCACTGGCCTGGAAGGATTAATGGGTTTAAGTGTAGTTGAGGTAAGGAAAAAATTATTTAAATATTAAATAATATCGATATTTATTCATTAGAATTAGATATTAGCATTCATTATCTCATCCCTTCAATAAAAACCCATAAAATAGATTTTATCGACTGATAGAACTTTGTTTGAAATAGTTGGTAGTTTTCAAACAAAATACTTGAATAATTATTGCTAATTTTAGCCTGGTGAAATGCCTGAAGATGTCTGCGCAAGAAATAATGGAGGCTGCGAGGCACTTTGTCTTCGGACACCTCATGGCCGAACGTGTCAGTGTCCTTCCGGCCTTCGTTTAGATGAAGATGGTTTGCATTGTATCAAAGTCCCTGATTCATTTCTTATCTATGCTGCACGAACATATATCGGCCGAATTTCTCTGGATACCCCCGAAGTTTGGGAGGCAAAATTACCAATTGAAGGAGTCTGTAATGCGATTGCAATTGATTTCCATTGGCGGCGAAAAACTATCTTTTATTCTGATGGCGTTTATAAAGCTATTCGGTAAGTTATTATTAAAAGAAAAAATAAATTTAAGTTTAATATATATATATATAAATGGCTTGTTTTTAGCAACGTCTCATTGGAGAATATGACCAAAGTAGGCACACCACTCTGGGAACGAATTGGTACTGCAAATTCCATCGCCGTTGATTGGATTGCTGATAATATTTTTTGGACAGATACTGAAAGGAAAAGCCTAGAGGTTGCCAAATTAGATGGGCATTATCGAAAAACGTTGATCCAATCGAAAGAAGATGAGCCAAGCGCTCTCGCACTTTTTCCTAGCAAAGGGTAAGCCAAATATTTTATACAATTATTAAAACAGTCTGATCAATCGCCATTCCGTACACAATTTTAAAACTAAAATAAATATATCTAATATTGAATATTAATATTTTTGAAAATTATTAATTTTACTTTTTTCTTGTATTTTTTAAATTTTATTCTTGATCATGAAGTTTTTCAAATGTTTTCCTGATCCCAAAATATTTTCAAGAATAGAGTAAAAAAGGGCTCTTTGGAGCAATCGGTATGGTGTAGCCGTTCTGTATAGGAGATCGGTATTTGCATCCCAAGCATGGTGGGATTTTTTCATTAAATAAAAATATTTAAAGTCAACAAATCCTCAAGTATGGCTTGGATTGGAAACATTGGATCCCATCACAATAGAGCCTCAGGCAACTCTACGAAGAGAGGCAGTTGCTGTGACATCCCGTCCTATGGAAGGGACGTAAAGGATTCCCTCTCAATGATGCACTCTTCGCAAGTAGTCTATTTGCCGATGCTGAGAGAGTTCCTCCTCAAATTAGGACATAATCCCTAACGTAGAATAGGTTGGAATCAACGGAGCGGGTGGAATTAGATATAGGAGTAGTTAGGAGTAAAAATGAAGGCAGGTGGAGTAATTAGAAGGAGATAGCAAATCAAGTAATTTCACAGGCCGATAGCTACGGGTCTTCATGTATGAAAGCACCTCGGGTAAATAAACGGCGAACACAATAGATGAGCCGGTCTAAATGAAATAAAAAATAGAATATAAAACATCGGGACTTGATCTTGTTTGAGGCTTAGCAAACACAATTAATTATTTTATGTAATATCTTGTATACAAATGTAAATTAATTGTGTTTACAGTCAAATAAAAAAACTTTTTTATTATTAAACAATTATTATATAATGCTTAAAGTCTTTTAATTATAATGTTTACGGTCTCAATAATTAGAAAAAACATTTACTTCACTTCTTAGTCAAAATTGATTTCGAACAGGCCAGTTTCATCCCTAGATTTGGATTATCTTCAGGGCTGAGTATTAATTATTTATTTATTTTTGTAGGTTTCTTTTCTGGTCTGCCTGGAACAACCGCTCGCGTATCGTCCGATCTGGAATGGATGGCTCCAGCCCCGTGGCAATTGTTACTAGAGATTTGGGCCTACCAAATGGCCTCTGTATTGATTTATATGTCAAAAGATTATATTGGGCTGATGCAATGCATTATCGAATTGAGTCTTGTGATCTCGATGGTGCCAATCGAATCCAATTGATCAGCCAAGATACCCGTCCTTTTGCAGTCACTCAGGTAAAATATAAAGAATATTTTTTATTAATTAATTATTTGCTAAATTTGATATTTTATTTTTAGCTCGGGGATTGGATCTATTTAAGTAATTGGCATAACAAATCAATCGAACGGGCGGGCAAAACGACAGGCCGAGAAAGACTGATCGTACGGCAACAGTTGGGTGAAGTTCTGGATGTGAGAGCTGTATCTGAAGAAAGACAGCCCTCTTGGCCAAATGCATGTAGCCAGAACACATGTACACATTTGTGCCTGGCGAGACCTGACGGTCATACCTGTGCATGTCCTGACACCAGCGATGGACGAGAATGCCGACATGGTGAGCTCATCTCTAATTGACCAAATCTTTATTTACATATAATCAAAGCGCATCATCACTTATTTATTTTTTTCTCTTTATAATTATTGATTTTTTTTATATTGAAAAAATTTTTAATAGAGATATTAATTATATATTAGGTACAGAATTTTCAAATTCACTTATATATAGATTTAAGAAACATGATATTTTTTATTGCAGAAGTCATCCATTCCACTCCGACGCAAATGCCTCCGGAAATCCGCGGTGGCGGAGTTGGATCCAGCACAGGCACAACCACAGAGGATAATAATTATACACACATGTTACTCGCTCTGTTTGTTGCGATAATTATTATCATTATTTTGAGTGGAGGCGTGTTTTTTATTTATTTTATACAGCGGAGATCAAAACATGCCGATAATAAATATATCTTAAGGGGTAAAGGTAATTTTTTATATTAAAATGAACACTAATCCCGAACCATTCTGCAAAGTCCATTCCTATGCGAAAAGAAGTCACCTCCATAACGCCTCTCACCAATCAAGAAGACTTCCTTTTGATTCTCTAAGAGGGAGAATGTTCCCGCTCAATATTCCTCCTCCGGCTTCCAAAAATGGCACCAGCATAATTTGTTTTTTCATTTAAAAAATTTTTCTAAATTTTCTTCATTTATTTAGAAAATGAACACTATTATATTGAGCATCCAAAGTCTGCCTTAATGCTGTTCTTGTCTTCTCTAAGACTATTTATAGTTATTAAATAAAAAATTTCATATCATAAGGTTTATTTAACAATATAATATATTCAATATATATATTTATATTAATTTATTTTTCATTTTCTGCGAGAGATGAAAGCAAATTTCATATTTTGTATTTATAAAAGTTATTGAAAC
>JAAAKE020136636.1:0-13840 GCA_010014785.2 Anisolabis maritima
TTTTCTTTCTTTCTATAACTGGGAAGCATCTGGAAAGCTGCCACGAGTACTCGAGCTTAGACGGATATTTCTTCACTTATCTTCATATTTATTGTATATAAATGATTATTTTTAGTGAAAAATTTTATAATGCAAATATTTTTGTAGAAATTTCAAAACAAAAGCTCTAATTAAAAGTAAATTAAACCAAAATTATTATTTCACTAACAAAATATTATATGCAAGTTGATGAGTTGTTCAAATTTTATTATAACTAATATGCATAGTTAATGTTATTAAATAATAATAAATCGATTTCAAAATTCGCTCCTTGAATTAAAATTTTTTTAGGTTTTTTTGTCAAAATGGTTTTCCCTCGAATGTTCTCCCTTAGTACGAAAGAAGTATATATATGGGTAAACACCTCTATGGGTGATAAAATTCAGAACAATTAAGCTATGATGATATATTAATTCATTTCTTAATTTTTTCAACAAGTTTTTCATTTAAAAAATTATTAATTTGGGGATATTGAGTCCGTTGTTGAGATTGAGGGGTGCTGTATATATTGGACTATGCTTTTCATTTTCAACTACCTGGCCATCAAGCCGGATAATGTCCTCGATTTTAAGACTAAAATGATTTATATCATTGAATTCTCGGCTCCTTCTAATATCGAAGCCAAAGATGAGGACAAATGGACCAAGTATCAAGATCTTGCGTCCCAACTAAGTTAGGTACATAGATAAATTAACCAAGTATCAAGATCTTGGGTCCCAACAAAGTCAGATGCATGGAGATTCTCAGTTTGGTCATTATCATTGGCGTCCTAGGTGGAGTGAATGACTCGCTGATCTCTAAACTCAAAATCTACAATCAGAACGTAGAAAATATAAGTCGGATCCAAAAGACAGTTATACTCAACTCACTCCGTTTACGACATCAATACGATATCGGTTTCCAGTGACTGCTGACTACCCTTGTTGGGAGAGCAGGGCTGAAAATAAATAAATCTATAGGAAAACCTAGATTCGGTGGAACTCTGGGGAAACCTTACAGAAGAACTACAAAGGTTCAACGAAAAACAACATAATAATAATAATAGGAGTTTCGTGAATTTTGTTTAATGATTTCAGTGTGCCGCCAGACAAAAAAGTTTGAAAATCACCGGTCTATATCTTAGCATCCGACCGACCCTCAATAGTCACTATTTTGCCCATGTGATATGTGCGTTCTATAGTCTGAAATAAAAAGAGCACCAAACTAATAAAATTGTTTTTTACACAGAATTTTTGAGAATCTTCTTTATTCCAACAAGTAAATAAACTAATTCTGAACTGAACGAAGAATGAGCAGTATGAAAATAGTTGTAATAACAAAAATCTACTTGATAATTAGTTTGTGTTATGTATATATTATATTTATTATATATTATTTTCGCAGCAAAATAATATCAAAAAGATGTCATTTTTAAAGAAATAATTTTGTACATGAATCTTCATTTCGAAAAGTTTTTTACTTTGATATATTTTTTTAAAATAAAAACAAAAAATATTTATTATATATATAAATAATAAAATTCGGATGACTGTCAATGACTGGGACTCGCACTTTTTGTGCTTACCCCTCTTAATCAAAATGGTTGTGTTAAGTCGTACGGTGTCAGAACCATTTTGACAGCTGCATACAGCAAAGCAAAACAATTCTAATTGTAAAGAACGTATTTATAGAATCTTTATGATCTTATAAGGAATTATTTATTAAGGAAGGGAGAATATTGACAAATGAAAGAAACACTTATGAAAAGGCTGAACTAATTGCAGGTTCTGTCTGTGTCAGCTGTCACTGTGATAGATCCAACATGGCCTTGGAATTAATTGACGAGAAATGCCGCCCACTTTCACAACTCTAAATATCAAACAAATATTTTATTTTTTCCAAAGCATTCTGAATAATTAAATTTATATTGTTAATAGGGAAGAAAATATTTTAACATAAAAGAAAATTTTTTTTCCAAATCGTTAAATTTGCTAAATTCTCTCTTCCAAAAGCCAAGTCTATTAGATGTTTTGGAACGTTCAAATATCTCGGTTTATCGCTTTTTCGATTCTTTCCAATGTTTGTCATTGTCAAACCGGTATTATTCCTGTGATTTTTGTTGTTATTCCTAAAAAAATCCATTCTTTATACATACATACACTCAATATTGTCATTACTGTATAATTTTTGAATATATGATATTTAAGATGAGTTTTGAGATTGTTTAATTTTTGTTCTTATACGATGTTTGCTTGCTTAAATACCTTTTTCCCTCCCTCTATTTTCTTTATTCAGCTGGTCATTGTCCTGGTTTGACCGCAAAAAAATATGGCAATCCCTAATACAATCCATATAGATTTCTGTATTTAAATGTATGAAGAGAATTAAGAAAGTTTTTTTCTTTAAATTTATGTTCATAAAAAATAAATTTTGAAAACATTTAATGAAAAATAGAATAAAATTTAGTAGAGAATAAATAAATTTAATCAATAGTATAGACGGGGGGGATTTTGGGAAATGAGGGACGACGATTTTTTAAACTAAAAATTTATCGAACAAAATTTCAAGCTTCTATTCACTGAAAATTTTTGGGTCACTTGTGTGGTGGGATAAGGGGCACTTGACTCCTCCAAATATCTAAGAATTCCGAATGCCCTTATTCCCTTTTGGGGATTATATATTTATTTACCTTTTAAAGTGATATTTATATATACAAGTTTAAAGACTTTTTGACATGTGACCATGAAGTCAAATGAGCCTTAAGTTCTAATAAATAATAACACTAAGAAGAAGCTAAGCGTTCCCTGAAATTCCGTGAGATACTCCGCTAGAGGCAAAAAGACAAACTCCCATTTCTTATTCTTTTTTATTATTTGACTTCTGGGCGGGTGTTTTGTTAGTTAGCTCACTAATAAACATAATTTATATTTTATTATGTTTAGTTAGCTATATAATATAAAACTATACATGAAACTAGCTTGTTAGTTAACTGACTAAACATGAAAAAACTGGTTAACTTGCTTGTTAGTTAGTTAAATAATTTATTAGAAAAAAAAACCGAACCTTAGAGTTTGAAAAATTTGATTTTGGAATAACACTTTTTCCGTTCCATTTATATCTAAAAAATATAAATAATATAATAAAAAAATATAAAAAGCTGTATCAATTTAATTAATTGATAAAAATATAACTAAAAAGAAATTGTTTGCATTGGTCGGTTTGATTTCCCAATACAAAAGCACAAGGCCCTATTTTACCCCTGCAAACTGATGTTAATGTCTTCGTTGGCACCTTAAGATTAAGTGCTGTCCAAGAGTATAGGGGAAGTTTTCTTGCCGCTTTTTATCTCCGCTTGGACTTCCGGCCACGTGCGTGCCTAACTGTGCTTCCTACTTTTTTTTTTATTAGAATCTTAACCTATGACTACCTCTCACGAAAATACACAATCGATATTTCATCTCCAGTTGGAAAATGCACTTTTTAGTTGTGTTTATCACGATAGATCCATGTCTTCTCTAGTCATACAGAAACAAATAAGCGAATGGTGGAGAAATATCTTATTAAAAAATAGATAAAATTAAAAATTATGAAAAGAATGAAGAAACAAATATAAATTTTTTTAAATTATAATTAGAATAAAAAATTTTTAAAAATGCTATTTGATTAATAGGAGGACTATTTTGAAAGTAAGGTCCGTTTTAAAAATAAACAATAGAATATAATTTAGAAACACTTTTATTTTCAGATGCCACATCTCTTTTATTTTTCCACACAGTTTCCTCGTTTGTTCAAGCACTTGTCATGTCTTGCAACTAAACAAGAAGTGTGCCCTCTGTTCCTCGTGGCAAACAGTCCACTAGCAAAACTGCATGCCTGTCCCAAAACACAGTTGCCATGATCTTGCGCTTTGTCAGTGTTCGTTTGGTTTTGGCTATAACCGGAGATGGCGTGTGTCGCCATTCCATAGACTGCTGCTTTGGCTCAGCAGGGATATGCGATACTCAGGTTTCATCCTCTGTGGCGATACTCAACAGCTCAACGCCGTCCTCATTATAACGAGTCCAAAAGGTCAAGGCACTGTTCAATCTCTTTTTTTGTAGTCCTCTGTACGGAGATTTGTCTCGGTACATGAAGCACACCTTGGTGACAAGCACTTCAACAACAAACTTCTTTGAAGAAGGTATGCAAAGTTTAGTTGTAAGGTATGACAATGCTTGAACAAACAAGGAGACTAAGTGGAATAATAAAAGAGAGTATGCGGCATCATAAATAAATGTGTTTCGAAAATATATTCTATTGTTTATTTTTATTTTTTTAATCGACCTTAGTTAAAAAATAGCCCTCATATTTATAATCAATAATTTTGTTGTATTAATATATAATTTTTTTTTAAGTCTTTTTCGGCATCTAAGGCCAATTGGATTCCGTCCATATTTATTTAAATTAATTGTTAACTAATATAATTTAAATAAAATTTATTTAATAAATAAAGAGCTTTACTTCCGTCTAAGAGACAGAGGTTTAATTCAATTTATTTAAATTTCAGCGATATACAGAAAGATAGTTATATGGATACTTGTAAAATCTACTGCCAAAATTTGACAGTGACTATTGTATTAGATTGTACTTGAAAATGTTAGAAAAAATTAAAAAAACTGTCTTCTAAATTCACAAAGGCCCAAAGTGTGTAATGAATAAATGTTTTTTAGAAAAAGATACTTTGGTTCAGTGAAGCAGGTAGAATTTTTTATGGGAAAGTTTTAAGAATATAGTATATATTAATTTTATAATATATATATAATAAAGTACAAAATTTAAAAAAAGAAAAAGAATTATATTCAAATATGTTCTCAATTGAAAATCAAAACTCAAGACCTTCGGGACTTCGAAAATGTTCAAATAATGTTCGGTGTTCGTGCATATATTTTATTTTTTATATATAAAATAGAATAATAGAGTTGAGGAGAGCTTAATAATCAGGATATAGTTCTTATTATAGCAAAAAGAAAGAAACAAAGTTGAATAGAAGTTTTTCCTCGAGATAATCAGAGGACGCGAAACCGCGAAGCTAATATTTAATAAATATATAGTGTTGCCATATATTCTAATTAATATATATTATATGCGTTTGTATATATACTTGTTTGACAAATCTGTATTATTTAAGTTATTTATTCTTTTTAATAGCATAATTTTGTTTTATTCAATTAATCAGAATAAATATGAGTTTGCAGTAGCGCAGCAAGGAAAGTTTTTGAAGGCTTGTTTTCTCCCTTCCATCAAAATTCTAAAAAACATTTTTTAAATACTATTTTTAGCACAGAATAAAAAAGACAAAACCATTTTGCAAACAACTCATTTAGAAAGAATATTTATTTTATTTTCCATCAATCTCCCAATAGTAAGTCCTAGCGTAGAATAAAGCAGCCTATTGAGCTGGCCAAGCCACTTGGCCGTTTGCTCCGACGGCCTCCACTCCCGTACTGAGAGTGTAATGGGGAGGGGGTGTCCTGATTGGTTCTTTATCAAAAGAAGACAATGAGGACCACATCCGGTGATGTCATGTGCCACACATCGCGATCAGATAGGTTTTAAGTAGAAGGATAATGGAGGGATTAAGTCCGCCATTCAAGAAGGGGGAGAGTGAGTGTGATTTTTAATACAAAAAGTTAGTTGGATCATTTTAAAAATTAATAACCCATAGGAAAATATTGTCTATTTTTTGAGAAAAATTTATTTTGAAACAATAATTAGTTTTAAAAAACAGGAACTGCCTTCGATCCGATCTTTGAATCAAGAACTAATTCAAGGAGCAATATATTTACAGCAAGGTACATGCATAAATATGAATATGTTAAGAATTTTTTTAGTTAAAATCCCGAGGTGTATCTGCGAAGAAAGTAGGCCTATATTTTTTATGAAATTATTTCTATTATAATTTTTTTATATTTTCTATTAAATAATCAATAAACAAAGAGCTACAAAACATTGATTTATTTTACTATATATTTTTATTTTCCCTTACATATATCTGAAATAAATAGTAAGTATTGCTAGGGCAAAAAAAATCAATGTCGAGATTTCAATGGAAATACACATTTTGAGGTCCCCTAAGCCAATAGGTACTAGTACTTTACTGATGTACTTTTTTCGAATTTCTCAAAATTCACTTCTAACGATTTTGATTGAAATTCATAAAACAATTATTTATTAGAAGATCTTTGAAATCTATTAATCCTTATCCCCCCAAAAAGGGGCCCACTTTACTCTTGTACGTTTTAGGTTTTGAGATTCATTTGAGAACGGCCAGCAGTGGCAGCACATCACTCAACTTTTCTTACCTTAAGTAAGTGTGTTTAATAATACCAGATTTTTTATTATATATTAATAATAATTAAAAATGTCGAAACACATATATACAATATAATAAATCAAAATAAATCATTCAAAACGGATAATTTTAATAAAATGACTGAACAGAAAGAAAAAACGGCATTGTCCCGTTCGCAACGGGAAGGATGGTCAGCCTATCCAAAAACGAATATAATACATAATGATTGAGAAAGAAAAGAATTACATGGGAAAAGAAAGAGACCAAGATGACAAAGGGATTATTTTAATAGTTATTTTGTAATTATTATAGTCGTGCGGAAAACACTAAAATATATTTTAAACCCCTCCATATCCATCATTTAAATTAAAGTTACCCCCTATCGTCTCCCTGGTTTAGTTACTGGTCTCTTCTCAGCAGGAGTTCTTTACAAACTCCATTCGATATACATGTCTGCCCAGCTAAAATTAATTTTTATCAGTGCTTCTTTATAAAAAATTTTCAAAGAAATAAATATCATTTTAAAAAAATTCCAAAATCTTATCATTCTAAAACTGTGAAGGCCAAAAAAGAATTTCTCAGGCAAATCACAAGGTTTGGTTTGCCTCTAAAAAAGGGGAAAAGCAAGCCTATGACACCTTCCTGCCTGTATTTTTCACTAGAATTCTGAAGTATCTTATGTAAGGGTCTCTGGTCCACCATTAATACAATAAAACAATTATTATTTTTTTTATTATTAGCCTTGAAACCAAAAATCCCAAATCCAGGTTGCCCCACCCATCTGGGCGACCCTTTAAACATAGTATATATATATATATATATATGATTTTTAATCATTTAATAATTATCCCTGTAATCTTGGTGAAAAAATTTTTCTACCCTGTTATGAAATTTAATTAAACGATCTTGAAAACCTCTATTTTCAATTTTGATTGAGAATATAATAATGAAATATTTAATATGGATTATAATCTTAATGGAAAATTGAAACATATAACTAACGATAACCATTATTAGGGAGGCCGGGTGCTTGAGAGGAGAGGGCCTCGCCGTCCCCATTTTGTTCAATATGCTCATGTGATTTAATTCTCCCCGTTTATATTAGCATGTCGTTATATGTTATTTGGTGCTAGTCATGCGGAAATAAGAGCCAACCTTTTCTAAATTGTTATTATTATTATTATGTTTTCTGATGTTTCAACGGGTTGTATTCAATAAGCTACCATGAATTAAGAGCCACAAGTATAAACATAATATCAAAAAAAATTTTAATTATTTCCACATGGAAAATCAGGATAAATGAAATTTTTCATTAGTAATTTGAAAATATTTTTGAATGATTTTTCATTCAATCACTTGAATTTTTACCATTAATAATAAACTGATATGAAGAGAACATAAGAGACTGACTTAAATAAATTAGATAATAATTATTTTATTCTTTTTATTTATTTATTTTTTTTTTCAATTTTTTGCAAAACTAAGAAATATTTTAAAAAGCTTATTATTATTAATGGTCGTTCCGAAGAAAATCTTAATCCAGTATTCGGAAATATTTCTAAGAAAAATCTTAATTTAAGAGAAATCTTTCTTTCTAATTTTCTTCACAGCATAATTTTAATTCTCCATAGAATTTTTTAAATTAATATTTTTCTTAAATGTTTAATTAGGAGAATTAATGATGATGATCTTTGAATTAGCCGCTTAAAAAAATATTTTAATACAAGAAATGCTATAGAGCATAGTAAAATTATCCTTAAGTTAAGACCTTTCTTAGGAATATTTCTGAATAAGGTTTTAGTCTTATTTCTCTCTAAAACTGAAAAGGTACTTCATACATGCCTCAGACCAATCGTAAGGTCACTTTCCCAGCTTCCCCTCCTTTTTACTTTTAACAAAATTATAATAAAGATGGGGGTATAGCTTCTCTATCCTCTTCCAACGGTTTAATGATAAGTAAATTGATTTAATGCCTAGTGATTTTAATTAAAGGTCCCGAATCAGTAGCGCCAAATCAATTTTTTTATTATGGGAGGGAGGTACTTAAAATATATATAAAGAATATTTTAAGAGGCTAAAAATGATAAATAAATTATTACAAAATTGTTAATTTATTTGAATAATTGTATGAATAATAATGTATGAAATTTCTTAGAAAAGAATGAAAATAAAAAGAAATTAGAATTCTTGGTAGAGGGGGGGAATTGCCCCCCTCCCTCAAACCTCTAGTTATGATGATGGGTGACGTATAGTTCTCGAAATACTCTCAACAGATTAAAATTTTGGTACCTTATAAAAGTGAAGTATCAAAGGTTACGATATGTAAAATTTCCTTTTATCTAAAATTCGAATGATGTGTATCAATTTTAATGAAATAAATTCTTCAGAATATACAGTAGTTAATTATCTAAAACATCTTTGAATCATTTCTACGCTCATATGTTGTAATAACTGGGACAGGACTTAGAAAAAAAATTGTGTGAAATGAAATATCGAGGAGTTCATGGAATTTCAGGAATTCTCGATTTTTTAAAATTATTATTTGGATTTTTTTACTCAAGAATATAATATTTTTAAATGACTAGTAATTGAATTTATTTATTTATTTCTTTAGCGAAGTATAAATATTAATTGTAGATTTAGAAAATTGAATTGATTTTCGATTGCTCCTCCCTTTCGACTTGGAATTCTAGTTGATATGAATATTTGTGATCAATCTAAACTACTCCAAAATATCAAAAGGTTTTAGAAGTTCAAACATTACAGAATATTTACATTTTTTTCTAGTTAATCAACGATAAAAAAACACAATAAAACGGACAGTCATTAAGCTTTATTTTTATAAGAAAGACAAACATAATTATGTATTAATAAGATAATCGACAATTAACTTGAAGTTTTGAATAATTTTTGGTTTGTTCCAATTTTCTCCCATGGGAAACTGTCAGACGCAAGCCCAGAGTATTAATGATGGTCAATAAACGTAATGCGCCTTCGTTACATTGTTTCAAAATTCTTTTAGAACAAAAATCTTTTAAGTAATTCAGGGTGGATGGCAGCTAGTTAGTAAAAAAACAGAAGTTTTAATTTTCTTTTCTGTTTTCTTTATTAACCAAGTATGATATTTCGGTTCAATATTAAAAATATTGGTCTTCAAAATAATTTTATTTCCGATTTGTCAGACAATGGATAATTTGAAAGAGTTTGTTTAAAGGAACAGAAATGAATATGTATTTTTTTGAGTTAACTAGCACGATAAATAGTTCTTAAAACATTAAACATTGTTCCAAAATATAGAAAAACGTCGATATCAATCTTCGTTTATAATAATAAACTAGTAATATTAATTAGAAAAGTATTAGAATTAAATTATCAAAAATAATATTATATAAAGAATGACAAGAGCGTGTTTAATGCCTTCTGCAGTTAATGAAGCAATGGGGTCATGTGGTGGGGGAATGGCCACGCCCCTTTGTTAAGGCATCAGTTGGAAACTAGGAGCGAAAGGGAATCGACCAGAGAGAGAGAGGTTTGGGAAAAATGAATACAATAGTGTATACATGTTTGTTTGCGTTTGTGTGAGTATAAGAGGAATGGAGCAGATTTGGTTGCCTAAAAGCCAGGAGGATTCGTTAGCCGATTATATGACATCAAATAATAAGGGGGCGGATTGCTGGATAGTAAGATCAGCCGTTATTCTTCATTTGATGTTTATATAAAATATATTAAATTTAGGGAAATAGTACTCATTTACATAATTATCTTCTAGAAAGTAACTTTAAGTTTTAATAGTTTAGTTACTTAATTTTGTATTATTTTCTTTTTTTTTTTTGGCATAGATGTTAATTAAAAAGGAATTTTCAAAATTATTAAATAACTTTTAAATAAAATTTTTAATTATGATTTTTATATTTAATCAAATAATAAGAACAATTTATAAATAAGTCCAGTATTCAGAAATACTCCTAAGAAAGATCTTGAGTAGAATTCGATTTTACTTTTCTAATTCAGAGCTTGAAACTAACTTAAATGTCATAGTAACCATCTAATATTCAAAAAAATTACGAAACTGAACTGGACCAAAAAAAACCAAAAAATTTGCTCATTTTCTCTAATGATGAAGCATTAAGAAAGTAATGGAAGCGGAGGAAATTTTCATTTAGATTTTCTTGATCATACTAAAAAGAAAAGTAAAATTTTATTGATTAATTATGCAAAAAAAAAAATAATAAATAAATAAATAAAATAATTTACAATAGGAACAAATAAAAATATATGACAGAGGCTCCCCAAGTGTAAACCACGTCGCCCTGAGGTTCCCCGAGAAGGGACAATGAACCCCTGATTTAAACAATTGAAATAAATAGGAAAAAAAATATTATATATATTTTAAAGTAATCTTACTGTTTTAAGTGTTGATTAAAATTAAAATTTCACGATACTTTTACAATTTTCCATTTTGAAATGAAAAGAGGACGATTTTGATTCTTTTTTCGAAGAATGATTCAATTTATTGGGGTTTGGGGAATTAATTCATAACTGGTTACATAGCCAGTGTGTTTTTTATAGAAAGTTCTCTACTCGATCTTTTTTTAGCTATGGGGGTTTAGTTTAAATCCGAGCCGAGTTACACAATATATATATAAAATTTCAAAATCCCTAGCTGATCTATTTAAATCCACGTGATGGACAAATGTTGAAGTTTCAAATAAAGTCACTCCTGTGCTTCTGATTCTTCTTTAAACGTTTACAGGATAAAACAAATCTTAGAGTAATTTTGAAAAAATTTAAAACGACCCCTAGATATTAAATAATTATTAATACTCACATTTTGAAAATTTTAAAATATTGAAGCTAATAATTTCTAAAATTATCCACTTGTGATTGTAGCTAAAACAATTACTGAACCTAGCTATGCCTAATTTTAATAATTTTTGTTTAATTATTTCAAAAATATTTTTGTGATTTCCTATTTTTCATAGCAACTTCAATATTTAAAGATAATACATAACAAATTTCACAGCTCCAGCTCAACGGGAAATTACTTAAATTTCCGTGACGACAGACAGATTGTCTGATAGATGGACACTTCGCTCTTAGTATGTATAAATACAATGATAACGAAGGGATTTTTTGCAGTTTTATTTTTGTAAACGCTTTTAATTAGCTTTCTTTGTCTTCCCCTCTTCCATTTTAAGTTGGTAAAAAGAGGTCTACTTTTTTCTCTCTAAAAAAAGATCGAACAATTTAAAAATTCTAGTAATTGGCAAAGTTTTTGAAGTTACCCCTTTCCCTACCCCAAATCTAAAACTGTTTCAACTAACTTCAAGCATAAGCTCTCAAAAATTGAAAATATCTTACGTGAGGAAAAATTCTTATTGTTAATTTTTTTAATATCTGTTTTTTATTTAAAAAAAAAAAGTTAAAAAATATTATGAATATTAACAAAATTAGAAAAAAATAAAAAATAGATTAAAAAGAGTAAAATAATTTTTTGCCAACATAAATATTGAAAACATTTGGCTAATAATAAAAGCGTGCGGCGGTCATTGACAGTTAAAAAACATTAAGAATTTAATTTTTTGAAATTTCAATGAGTGCCCCACGCTTTTATTATTAACCAAATGTTTTCAATATTTATGTTGGCAAAAAATTATTTTACTCTTTTTAGTTCATTTGGTGTTTTTTTTTTTTTTTTTTTTTTTTTTTTTTTGTTTTTATTTTTATTATTATTTTATTTTTTAATTTAAATATAATGATGAATTCCTTAACGTACACGGACTTTTTAAAATGTCCTTTCTAATTAATTTTGTTTTACTTAAAATAAAAAAATTTCCTGAAACTTTAAGATATTTTTTTGAACCCCTAAATTGCCTTAAATTTGTCGTTTGATTTTGTTTTCTTATTAGTTTTGTTTTAGAAATATATACTAGTGGTAACGCACTTTTGTTAACGTCTTTTTTCTTATCTATTTTTGCGGAATTTTAGGATTACTGGAACTTTTTTGTTTTTTCACTATTTCAGATACTACAACTGATTCTAAATTTCTAATAGGGATCTCAGGTACATAAGTAGATTTGACTAGTTGAAGCTGTGTCATTATTATCAGTACTTTTTATAAGGTTTATTGCTTGTGAATTTAAATGAATAGTATTGGGGCTTTTAAAACTTTTCGGATTGATATAAATACTAAAAATTTTAACAATTTTGGGATTATTATAAACAGATATTAAGTACTTAGGGTTAATATGACTGTTTATATCCTTGGACGAATCTGAAAAATATTAAAATAAATAAATAGAGAATTGAATTAATCCGAAATATAAATAAAACCCTGCCTAGGCTTCTAAGGAAAAAGCAAAGCATCTCGAACAATTTTCTTTTATATTAATGAGAAATAATTTTCTCTAAAATTTACAAAATATCAATTTTGCTATTTTAAGTTTTTTTTTATCTTAAAATTAAGATTATAAGATTGAAATTGAATTAAATTGAAAAGTACTAAACAGGAGTATTTAGGCAGAGAATGGCTGTTACTATGTAATGTCCAATTGTTGTCTTGAAGGGAACTAAAGAACCATATGGGCCTAAATTAGATGAAAAATCAGAAGAATGGCGAAGATTACATATTAGAGTTGGAAACCAATAGGAATAGACCAAGAGAGAAAGTCCTTTGGCAAGATGGGTAGATAATATGAAGAAAGATCTTGAGCTCGGGTAGGGGGTGAGCTTTGCATTCAAAGGGAGGAGGCTTCCCAGGTGATGAGCTCACGAACTCCTTTACCTTTAATATAATATAATATTAATAATAAGAAATTGAAATTTTCTTCTATTATGATATATCGTCTGCTGATTGTAACATATGCGTTATAGCCAGAAAAACAAAAGGAAGAATAATTTTAAAGAATGTCAAGAAATCAAAAGAAGAAAGAACGAGTATTTAGTGATAAACTTAAAAATTTTTAAAATTTTTTCAATAAATTCCAATACAAGATTAACAAAAAAAATTAATCAAAAATTATTTATTTGTTGTTTTTTGAAACAAGAAAATTAATAAATAATTGTTCCGCAAAGGCTTCCCCGTTCAAAGTTCCGCGGGCTATATTTTGAACCTCAGGCCTAACTCAATGACACAAAACCAAGAGATAAATGATAATCAATAATTATAGAGTTACTGCAATAAAAAATAATTTTATTTTTAAGTGGATGAACAGGGGGAAGGACTCCAAACCCCTATCGCCTAGGGAGGCAAAAAGGCAAAGTTCTGCTCTGGTAAGGGTAAAAGAAAATGAAATTTTTATTTATTTATTTTATATATAGAATAGAGAAAGAAATATAGTGATAAGTAAAATTTGAAATTCTCTTAGAAATTATTTATTCTTTAGATTATTTTAAAGGAGATTAATAATATTGTTTTTCTTATTATTATTATTATTTGATAACAACTTTGTTTTAATATTATATCAAATAAAATTCTGCATATGAATTAGA